>JAURVB010011768.1:0-69109 GCA_033002965.1 Piper betle | reverse complement strand
CGTGTACTGAGCCGACGCTGGTCTCGTGTATGAGCCATGAGGGTCATGTGTACCCAAGTATATGATGATAACGTCATGAACACAGCAGAAAAGAATGAGTTATCAGAATATATGAGAGTATGCAGTTCATTTTTTTTATTATGATATATAATGGATCGTAGAATTAGTTTTGGGCCGTTACCCGCGTTAGGACGCGTTACGGGCATTTTGGGTGGGTTGATAGTTCTAGAGCATATCATTATGATTTTTTTGGTGTTGTTTGATTTTACGGGATTTTTCCCGATTTTTATGAATTTTTTTAGGATTTAATACGACTTAGTTATTATACTTGACTCGAGCCGGAGACGAGTCAAGTCTTAATTACAAGATTGCCACCCAACCATTTCTTCTCCACCCCCGACCTTTTCTCCCCCACGCCCAAACCCTAGCCGTCGCGCCGCCCCTGTTCGCGCGCCACCGCCGCCACGGCCGACGCCGCCTGGCCGCCGATCGACGCCGCCCAGCCCGGCCACGGCGTCGCCCTGCCGCCCCGACCAGGCCCGGCCACGAGCTGGCCGCCACAACGCGAGGAATCGCCGCGGTGACGCAGCGCTTGCGTCGCCGATCGCGCCGCCGCCGACCGTCGCCACCACGATCAGGTGGTCGGCTCGACGTCCTTGACCCTCCAGCTACCTTCCCCGACCGGAGCAGAGGCCATCGCCGCCCTGGCCGGCCGGATCTAGCGACCCATCGCCGCCGGCTCTGTTTATGCATTTTCTGGCGAGCCGCCACCTCCATTGGCCACGCTCGACCTCGTAGATGAGTCGGGCTCGCCGAGCCGGTTCCGAGGGTACCCAACACGACCACTTTCCGGCCAGTAAATGCCGCCGGCGATTGTCGCCGGAAAACCACCGGAAGCCGCCGGAAAACCGCCAGCAGCTGCCGGAAAACCAGAATTTCTGGAATTCACTGGAATTCACCGGATCTTCCGCGGGGCTCACCCAGTCGAGCCCGATCGAGCTTCGGACGCCGATGAGCGCCGAATTTGAGTTCCGAGACACGCGACGGAACCCTAACCGTCGCCGATTGTCGACAACGTGAGGTATAATTACCTCCGATTGATTTATTTAAAATTGATGATAATTGTTAGCATAGCATGCTAGGGTTGATTAATTATCATGATTAATGTCTTGACCATGAATAAAGTAAAGATGTGCATGATGAGATTATTAGTTAATGAAGTAAGTGATCTAATGAGATGAATTGTGTATGAGCATGTTAATCTAGTACGATGCAACTTAGAAGAACAGAATAAAATATGGTATGAATAGTTTGAGTTAGGATTATTTACTCTTATAATTATCTGATTGTTATTTTGATGGATGATCTTGTGGTTGCATTGTGTGTGATTCATTGATTTTGATGCATCATGTAGTTAGTGGGCGTTAGTATTTAGTTTTGATGTGTAGGTACGGAGTAGGAGCTCGCCGCCTAGGCGCGATGACACGCTTGGAGCTTCTACCAGGTCCGTTTAGGACTCGTCTGTTTTACTCTTTTCTATTGTATGTTTGTTTTAATGCCTACAGGACGAGTTAAGTGGCGCTTTATCGGATCCCACTTAACTCGGGCCATTTAACCGAATAGTTTTCCGGATTAATAACCCCTCGAGGATGAGATCCCTCGAGGATGATTTCGAAAACAAGATCCACCACAAGTTGCCTTCGGGCCTATTATATAAATCCCTACCCAGCCCTATATATATATGTAGTTTTTGCGTTTTCAGTGAGACGAGAGATGGAGAAATCGACTGCACGTACCATGCAGAGGATGCCGTGACAGTCAAAGCGGGCTCTGGATTAGTGCCAGCGGACTGTTCCATTCCCGAGGGATCCTGACAACTCCGCGTTTGAGTTCCTCACACCCGGAGAACGTGGAGGTTTACGGGTACTGTTTAGTACAGCGCATGTCCGGACTTGTGGTTCAAAGGGTACTAAAGGCGACTGCCTGAGAGTACTCGGCCTTCGTGCTCAAGGCCAGGAGAAATATGGAGGTACGGAGAGGGCTTAGGATAAAGTTTCACGAGAAGTACTGAAAAGAAGTGCCGAGAGCGGCACAGTACCAGCAGCAGATCAGTAAGTTCGGGATGCTACCGGGTCTGCAGCCCAGTGGCTCCTCAGTAGTGCCCTTCAGAGTGTTCACGTGGAGTATATGATGTTTTCTTTCATATGAGAGTTTGCTCTCATAGCCAGCTTGTTATAGTTATTTTATTTTCCGGACCAGTAACACTTGTTACTGACGTGTTTTTATACTATATGTAGGTAATAATCACGAGTTGGAGGAGCCAGCTTGGACGGAGGAGCAATGAGGTCTTGTGCACACACACATGTTAGATTTCTGAATGTTTAATATTGTATTGTTATGTTATTATATTGTGAATGACATTTTCAAATGCATGAGACATGATAGAATGTGAACATGATCAGAGATGCGCAGCGGAAGCGTGGTGGGTTGAAACCCCAGCTTCAGAATGAATTCATAATATGTTAGATTTTGTGTGAATGAAATCATGGATGCATGTGTGTGTGTGTGTGTGTATATATATATATATATATATATATATATATATATATTATTTTGACAGGGTGGGCCCATAATTGCACTTTTAGGGGAGACCCTGACGGTTTTATTTCAGGATTTTTACCGTAATTGTAATGATGTGAAAATTGGTTGCATGTCATCCATGTAGTATCCTGTTAGGGTTTTATGCATTCATACATACATATAGCAAGTTAAATTTTCATCTTAAGACGCCGAGATTGGATCCGCACGAGTTAGGTTCGGGTTAGCCGACCTAACCGGGGCCTGTAACATGCCGGTTTGGTTCACGAGTGTGAACCGGATTTGGGGTGTTACATATCATGTTAGGATTTTGAGCATTTATCCATGCATGACGAGTCGTATCTTCGTCTTTAGACACCGAGATTAGATCCGCACGAGTTGGGTTCGAGTTAGCCGACCTAACCTGGGCCTATAATATGCCGGTTTAGTTCACGAGTGTGGACCGGATTTGGGAGTGTTACACTATAGATAGGGTAGCTCCAAAACTACATTTTATGAGCTTTGAGGGTATTTCAAAATGAGACTTATATGTGAATTGTCATTTCACATATATAATATTAGTTATCACCAAATCCTAATTTCAATATAAGACTTAAAATTTTCTCTAAATAAATTGGGTTAAGTTTTCTCGTACTAGATATGCTGTGTTTGAAATCAAATTAAGATAAAATTAGTTGCCACTTAGATAGTAGTTTTTCCCCCAATATCCACTTATTTTTACATTGGCACTAGATCACGTTAATGCGAACAAAGATTAATCCTTATGCAGAATACTTAAAAGCTCTTCACTTATAATTTATTGAACAATCTGATATAAAAATTTTGGTTCCAGTTAAAATTAATTAACTGGACACTAATTAAGTAATCTCTAGTGTAGTTTTATAGATGCTTCTCTTCATACTGGATAAGCAGTGTAACCCAAATGGTGGACACAGAGCTATAAATATGTGGATAGGGGTGGTAACGAACATAATTTGCCTGTTTGTTTGTCTATGTCCGTGTCCATTAATTGGTTAGTGGCATTTTTAAAGAGCCGAACAGACATGGACATGGTTGTGGCATTTTTTTTGTTAAAAAAATAATTGGGCATAGCGATGGACATATACATGTTGTGCCACTATTGTCCATGTCCGTTAAAAATTAATAAAGAAGATAAATTTACGGAAGATTTGCTAAAGATTTTCCTATATTTGTTTCTACTGCGTGTATAACTTCCACATTTTGGATAATTTGCCTAGATTCACAATTAATACATATGAAATTAAATTCTATTAATAAAGTCAATATGAATGTATGAAAATCTCATTAATAATCTATTATTCTATATTTATAAAATTCTTTTTTTACTTTATTGTCTACTAGTTCGTCTGCTAAGACGTTTGTCCATAATGAATGGACATACACATTGTTCAAAAATGTCCAACTGAGCGTGGATGGAAATGAACATTTTTTTAAATTAATGGACATGGCGTTGGACACTCCTAAGCCGTATCTATGTCCGTCTGTTACCACCCCTATATACGGAGGAACAGATACAAAGAACTACAAGTTTACTTGTATTAAAGATGGTTATCTTAATGTGATAATTTACTAAAATTGAACGAAGGAAAAGAGTGTATGTAGGAGCAAATTAACCAAACATATTATTAAATGAAAAATATTTCTAATGATTGTAATAAAAAACTACAATTGGGAACCTTGGGAAATCAGCTTTTCAGCTTATCTGATTAAAGATGGTTGAAGCATAAATTTTGCTTGATTAATAACCAGATAAACTTTCTTAAAGAATCTTTAGCTATTTTGAACAAGTTCACTTCCCTCACCACCAACAATCAAATAGCCAGTTTTGTTCCAAAATCGGCCATTGCTATACTTGTTTATGTGGTGGGCAAGTTTCCTAGAGAATGTATGAACATATCATTGTTTTTAGCGTTTTAAGAAACAAATCCCCGGCCGACGCGTCGCTGCCACCCCTACCCTGCCCGTCGCCACCCCCGGCCGACGGGGAGGCGACGTAACCCCCCTCGAGGTGACGGGGTGGCGGATCTAGCCGCCCCGCCTCTTCCCCTGGCCGGCCCGCCGCCCCACCGCCGGGCGACACCACCCCCACCCCGTCCCTCGCCTGCCATCCTCCACGCAACGCCCCCCCGTCCCCCGCCCACCACCCCGTCCCCCGCCCGCCACCCCCGTCCCCCACCCACCACCTCGCCCGCGCCCCTCGGCCCCAGCCCACCACCCCGCCACGCCGCACCACCCGTCCCCTGTCGCCGCGCCCCCCCCCCCCCCCGGCCGTCGCCGTGGCCGGGCACCCATCCTGCCCCTCCGCCATCGCTGCTGCGGCGGCGCCGGCGGCACCCTCATTTTTTGATCTTGGCCGTTGGATGCTAATCCAACGGCCAAGATCAAACTCCAGCACAGCCAAGATGGTTGTGCTGGAG
Organism: Piper betle; assembly: GCA_033002965.1. Classification (NCBI taxonomy): domain Eukaryota; kingdom Viridiplantae; phylum Streptophyta; class Magnoliopsida; order Piperales; family Piperaceae; genus Piper; species Piper betle. The sequence goes on along the minus strand of JAURVB010011768.1, from coordinate 64,073 downwards.
TACAGGAAAAATTATTTCCTATATATATATATATATATATATAGGGCAGTGTTACTATGCGCTGCCCTATTTTGGCAGCGCATATGCTTACCCCATGTGAACCGTTGGATCTAATCCAACGGTCCACAATTAGCCTCCCACAATCACGGTGCATCCTCCCATTTTTCAGTAGCTCTAGTCCGCGCCCCTGGCCCTGCCCGCCGGCCGCTGTAAAACTCGTGACTCGAGTCAGAGTTTTACGGGAGTGAACCAGTCGGTTCAACTGTCGGTTCGAGTCGAGTCAGCTTCATGGACCGCGAGCTGAGTTGAGGCCAGCTGTGAGTTATGAGCGATGAGAGTCATGTATGCTCAAGTATACGATGATAACGCCTAAAAGATGATGAAAAATGGGTTATCAAGTATGTGGAGGTATGCAGTATTGATTGTTATTTTTATTTGATCGTAGAATATTTTTAGGGCCGAATGACGAATTAGGACGCGATATAGGTGAGTTTGGGTGGGTTATTAGTTATAGAACATATCATTTGGATGTTGTTGTGTTCGTTTGATTTTACGGGATTTTTCCCAATTTTTTGGATTTTTTTAGGATTTATTAGGAGATAGTTATTATTATTGACTCGAGTCGGAGTCGAGTCAAGTTTAATTTACGAAAATGCCATCGCACGCCACTTCTTCTTCCTCCGACACCTTCTCTTCCAAACCCTAGCCGCCGCCACCTCGTCGCCGCCGCCGCCGTCGACGCCGCGCTGCCGCCAATCGACGCCGCCCCGCCCCGCCGTGCCGTCGCTGTGCCGCCCCGACCAACCCCGGCCACCGTCGCGCCGCCACGACGCCGGAATCGCCCCACGAGCCGCGACGCGCTCCCTCGGCGATTCGCCACCGTCCGGGCCGCACCGCCGCCGCTGTGACCCCGACGACCACCCCCTCGCCGTCGTCGACGTTTCCCCCATCATCCCGACCGCCGTCGAGGCCGGCCGGAGCCCCGATCGGAGAACGCCGCCGCCGCCACCCACTTTCGACGCCGCCGCCGACTGCCATCGCCGCCTCGGCTGCCTTGTTTGACACCACCATTGGACCAAGCTCGTCGAGCTGGTGCCGATAGACCCCTGATTGCCCCGTCCTGAATCATCGCTGGAAAATCGTCGGAATCCGCCGGAAAACCGTCGACACTCGCCGGAAAGCCGCCGGACCTGCCCGGAGAAGTGTGGAGGTTTACGGGTACTGCAATGCAGCGCATGTCTAGACTTGTGGTTCAAAGGGTACTGAAGGCGACTGCCTGAGAGTGCTCGGCCTTTGTGCTCAAGGCCAGGAGTAATATGGAAGGTGCAGAGGGCGGTAAGGAATGAAATTTGATGCGAGAAGCGATAGAGAAATGGCCAAGGTATGAGGATGAGAAAGATAGGGGGACGCTGTCGACCCGAGGGCGACGGCCCGACGGTGACGGCTCCCGTATGTGCCCTGATGAGAGTTCTTGAGGAAGTATATGGTTTTGATTCAACAGGAGAGTTTGCTCTCCTGTGCCAGATTGATATTAGTTATTTTCCGGGCCGGTAACACTCGTTACTGACGGTTTTTCTATATATATGTAGGTGAGGAATGCGAGCGATGAAAGCTGTCGGGACTGCGGAGGAGCAGCACGGAACCGCGCACACATGTACCTGCCGCGTGTAACGTATAATGACGGTGTGTTATTGCTACGTGAATGATAATTTTGATGTGTTTGTTTAGATAAATTGCTTGTTATGAAATGAATGGATAAATGTGAATGAGTAGTGAGTTTGGAGTTCAGGCTCGGTTCAATTGAAACGAAAGAGATAATGATGAATGCTACGATAGATTATCATGTTTTATCGTATTTTGATAAAATAGTATATATTTTCTTTTGGTTTCTCATTTATTATTTTGTCTTGTTTTTGCTTGTACATCATATCATGCATGTAGGACCACGTTAGAACCCAATCGTTCTCATTCATGCATTTCATATTTGCATCTCCATCTTGAGACGCCGAGAGTAGATCCAGGTCGGCTTAACCGAATCTAGTAGATTAACGAACGGTTCGGTCGCCGGTGACATTTCCGGGTCGGTTTGCGGGTGAACCGAAACGGGTGTTACCCTATGCCCCCATCCCGCCGGCTGCCCCTGCCCCGTCCCCGCCAGCCGCCCCTGCCCTCCCACCGGCAGCCCATGCCCCTATCCCGCCGACCGCCCCAGCCCCTGCCTGCCGCCCCGCCCCTACCCCAACCCCCGGCCCCTGCCCGCCGACCACCCCATGCCCTCGTCCCGCCAACCACCCCTGCCCCAGCCCCCACCCTACAGGCCGCCCCTGCCCCCGCCTCGCCGGCCTCCCCTGCCCCTACCAGCCGTTGTCCCCACCACCCTGGCCGCACCGCGGCCTCCCCTCCTAGCCTCACTCGGTGCTGCGGCTCCCCCCGCCCCTGCCCGACCGCGTTCAGGTGTCTACCCGCCGGCCCCCGGCGAGGTCACCGGCGGTCACGCAGTGGGAGGAGGGAAGAAGCAGGGAGAAACGGTGGAGAAAATGGGGATGGTAATTTCGTAATAAAAATTTGACTCGATCTCAACTCGAATCAATAGTATGAAATAATTTTTAAAAATAAAATAAAATAATTTTGTAATAAAATCATGACTCGATTTCCATTCGAGTCAATAGTATAAAATAATTTTTTAAAAAATAATTTTGTAATAAAAATTTGACTCGTTCTTGACTGGAGTCAATAGTACGAAATAATTTTTTTAAAAAATAAAATAATTTATTAATAAAAACTTGATTCGATCTTGACTTGAGTCAATAGTATGAAATAATTTTTTTAAAAAATAATTTCCTAATATTATATCGAGTCAAAGTTTTTATTAATAAATTACTTTATTTTTAAAAAAATTTATTTCATACTATTGACTCGAGTCGAGATTGAATAAAGTTTTTATTACAAAATTACTTTATTTTTTAAAAAAATTTATTTCATATTATTGACTCGAATCGAGATCAGAATCAAGTTTTTATTACAAAATTATTTTATTTTTTAAAAAATTATTTCATACTATTGACTTGAGTCGAGATCGAGTCAAGTTTTTATTATAAATTTCTTTTAAAAAATTTATTTCATACTATTGATGATGATAAGATTGAGTCAAGTTTTTATTATGAAATTATTTTATTTTTTTAAAAAATTTATTTCATACTATTGATTCGAGTCAAGAACGAGTCAAATTTTATTACGAAATTATTTTTAAAAAAATTATTTTATACTATTGACTCGAATCGAGGTCGAGTTAAGATTTTATTACAAAATTATTTTATTTTTTTAAACAATTTATTTCATACTAATAACACGAATCAAAATCGAGTCAAGTTTTTATTACGAAATTACCATCCCGTTTTCTCTATCGTTTCTCCCCTGCTTCTCCCTCCTCCTGCAGGTGTGGGGAGACATGGGAGGGAGGGGTGGCGAGGGGTGGGATGTGGGGCAGGGTATGGGGGCCGGGGGGCGGCGATGGGGGGGCAGGAGCCTGGGCCGGTGGGGGGCAAGGGCGGGGGCCGGGGGCGCCCGCGGTGGCTAGGGTGGGGGCACGGGCGGCGGGTTTGGGGAGGGCAGGGGAGGAAGGGAGGGGGGCAGGGGGCGGGAGACGGCGAGGCACAGCAAGGCGGGGGTAGGGGGTGGCGGGGGCGGTAGGTTGGGGAGGGGTCGGTGGCTGAGGGCCTCGATGCGGCCGACGGGGTTGGCTGGAGGGAGGCGAAACAGGGGCGGGGATGGGCAGAGAGGGGTGGTCGGACGGGCAGCCGAGGATGGGCAAGAGGTGGGGGTCGGCGGGGATGGGCGAGGGCGGCGATGACGATCGGCGGGAAGATGGGGTGCAGGAATGGAGCGCGGGAAGATGGCGGCGGGAAGGAGGTGGGTGATTTAATCGTGGGCTGCCGGATCTGGATCCGACGGCCCACAGATCAATACGCTGCTGATGCGCTGCGTTTTCCACGCAACGCACAACAGACTTTTCGTGTATATATATATATATATATATATATATATATATAGCCGCTCCCTGTGCCAGAGGCAGGGAAGCTATATGGGCCACATTTAATTCTGGGTCGTCCGATTACAAGGACGGCCCAGATTTATTAGTTTTTTTTTTTAAAAAATTTTACTTGATCTGGACCGTCCAATTAGAAGGACGGTCCAGATCATAGGAAGGGCGGAGGCGGAGCGCCGCCGCCGTGGCAGGGGAGGGAGGGCGCCCACCCCGGTCTCGATTCAGCCCTGCCCCGGCCCTCGCCTCGTCGTCCGCCACGGCCAGATCTGGCCGCCGCCAGATTTGGGCGGGCTGTGGCCGGTTGCAGGAGGGAGGCGGTTGCAGACGCCGCCCACCCGCGGACAAGCGTCGACCCCGCCGCCGCCTTGTCGCGGCCACCGCCCTGCCGTGTCGCCGCCCCTTGCGGTCGTGCCCCTCGGTGCCGCCGCCCCTTCACGAGGGGGAGGGATGCTCCTCCCCCTCCCTCCTCCTCGCTCCCCCGCCGCGGACGCCGCCACCCAGCAGCGGACGGGCGTCCGCGACGGGGGAGCGAGGAGGAGGGAGGGGAGAAGCGTCCCTCCCCCTGGCGAGGGGTGGCGGCCGCGAGGGGCGGCGACACGCCGGGCGGTGGCCACAATAGGGCGGCGAGCGGCGGCGGCGGGCTGACGCGGCGGCGGTGAAACCCGTAGGGTTTTATCACATGTTAATCTGGACCGTCCATATAATCGGACGGTCCAGATTAACATGTGGCGCACCCAGCTTCCCTACCTCTTGCTGAGGAAATCTTTTCCCATATATATAATATATTTATATATATATATATATATATATATATATATATATATATATATATATATATATATATATATATTAGTGAGGTATGACTATAGATCTTTTAATTTGGGCTATCTATTTTTAAAAGTGTGACTTATACCCATTAATTTGTATTTTAACCAAATCATTTCAGATGGTATAAAATTTAACTTCAATTCATCTTGGATTGTATTAGACAGCGAACTTGATTGGATTATTAGCGTAGGCTCATGGACTTTGAAAAATGAGTTTCAAAGATGAAATTTCTTATACAACATAGTTGAATTGTAAGATCCAACATAATATTAATTTTATATTTAATATCTATTTAATTAAGATTCACAATATTAATAAAGGTGTATGACAATGTGCTTTTAGATCTTCAACTTAGATTAACCACGTGAAAAGAATGATTTAGGCCTATTTTATAAAACTTTGGGCACATGAGCGTTCTTAACAAATAAATAAATCACCCTTAGAAAATAGGTCCTTAGCAATTTATTATCATGAGGTGCACATCACTTTTTCTTCTTTTTAACTAATGACACATCACATTTGTTGCTTCACAACTTGTGGCTAGTTTTATGAGTCATAACTTCTAGAATAATCCTATTTTATCTTTGTCAGCATGGTTTGAATTGGGGTTCAATGGTAATTAGTGGTGCATCTACTTTATTTTGTCTTAGATAATTTTTTCTAATCTACAACATTAATGTTGACACCAAATTTCCACCCTAAATTTGTAAAATTGCCCCCTTGACACATTCCTCCATCTAATCATAGGTGTTGATGTGATTAATGGTGCATACATTTTATTTAATTGTCAAAGTTCTTTCATAAATAAAAATTTTCTATATTTTCTATTTTTGCTCCAATAAATAAACTTCCTTATTCGATTTTACAATAATGGCACGTAACAAAGGTGCATGCCCCATACTTAATCTCATAATAACACTAAAATTTTGGTCAAATGTGGTGTCGGTTGGTCGGTCCGGCGTTAAACAATCCATGCCTGTTTATTTAACCCTTCGCTAAAAAATCAGTCATTTATGGTCGAGATATCCAATCAAGTCGGTCTTGGTCAAACACAATCATAATTCAGTCAATTTATGATTGTATTTTTATCTCATATTTATTGTATTATCTAATCATTTTTCCATTATTAATATTAATTTTTCTCACAAGCAACTAATATCTCATTTATATAATTATTCTCTCTTTCATTTTTAGTTTTTCTCATATCAATTAGCATAAAATTTATAATCATTTTTTAAAAAAATGTATTTGAATAAAGAAATATTATATTACAATAGAAAATTCAAAATTAAGATTGATATGCTTTAAAGTTAATAATTGTCAATGATAATTAGGTAGTATAATTTAAAAATATCAATTATATCATTAATTTTTTATTTTATCAGTCATTCGGTGAACGGGCATAAACATGAACATGACTAACCGTGTCCAAACCGTCCAAGTAGTTTGCGGGGGGAGGGGGTGTGGGGGGTTCATTGCGATGAAGAAAATTTGAAAGAAGAAAAGAAGCAACAAGAGAAGTGAAGAAGAAGAAGCAAAAAAAAAAAGGAGAAGTGGTTTTATTGTATTCTTTAATCTCTACAACAATGTGTTGACCAAAGTTTGATGCAATGTATTATGCTCGTTATATAGGCTCTGCCAAGAACTTTCCTAGCCCTGACTCGTGCTTATATAATTAAACAGTCTCTTTAGGTTAGACCCAACAACTTACTAAGAAGTGTGCAAACAATTGAAACAAAACTATTGGAAGTTGCTCTTTAGTTTAGTCGCATTGTTGGCTTTCACTGACTCCAATATTGGGGCTCTCTTCGGGAGTGCCATAAAATTTACTCCAAACTTATAGGCCCTAAGGGATACACACACATATAAGACCTAGAAATTCTAACTAAACTAGTAGACCCGAGGTTCCATCTCATGGCGGAAAGACATAGGAACCGCCGGACATTTTACACATGTGTATATTATTTTTAATTTTATAACGTAGTATATTATAATTGTACGTATAGTATATTATTTTTAATTTTTTATTCCAATAAATAGTCTAAGAAGGCTTCAAACATTTAATATGGATGTAGAAGCGTAAAACCATTTATTTCTAATTTATGGGCATGTCATATAGGGTGACATTCATGTACATTACCATTAACTCACAACCATTTTAATTAATGTACAAAAGCTATACAGCTTATAAGAAAGGTCATGGTCCATGTTTTGTCAATTCCCCTAACATTATAAAGCAAGAACTCATAGTATGTATCAATTTAGAAGATCCAGATACACAAAATGGAGTAACACTTCTATTCATAGATTCAAAGCATGTCTCCACATTTATTCTATTTTTATTGATAGATTTGATCAAATGATGATCGACACGAAGCAATTCAACAAGAGGAAAGATAGAACCCAATGATAAAGAAATACAGGGTAGATGCCCAATAAAATATCTCTTGAACCTTGTAGTATGTAATTTATTCTTAAAATAAACTTTGCGATATTTTTTTGATCTTGATAATAATTTCAACTTACGCTGTCTTTGCGAAGCATGTTTGGGTGACATGAAAGTTGTTAAGTCATTTTTTCCCATGTACATATACCTTCTAAAATTGTCCCTATTTTTTTAATTTTTTATAAGAAAAATATTACTTTATAAAATGTTTACATAAGTTTATTTTTATTGAAATTAAAAAAATAACTAAATTTTAAGACATTTAAACAAAAAGAAATTCTTGACCTTAAAATTTTATAATTTTTTCGTACAATTTCAGAGCAACAAAACACCCCTTAAAAAACATAACATTAGTAACATTCCTCCTCCCACCCCCGCCTCCTCCCAACACTATCTCATTGGCGTTTTATTTTTAGTGGATAAAGAAAGTGTTTAGATATATTAGTCTGCCTGTATAATTTGTATATCACGTGAAAGTGCATGAATCATATATGCCAATACCCACTCTATCCTAAGTGTCTGGATCATATATACATATATTAGTTTAATGCAGAATGGAAAAAGTTAAGCTGAGATATATCTACCTCTAATTTGAATTTTTTTAATTCATAAGTTCCACACAAAATAAGATTTTTATATATCGAAAGTATAGGGTATAAATAATAGGTTGATAAATTTTAATTCTTATTTGACATTAATATAACATACCTTTAGATTAAAAAAATACACTACTAATCTAAAAGATATTTTAAAATTAATTTTTAATATATATATATATTGATAATTAAGATTAAAAGGTTTAAAATATTAACTTGATTTAAAATTTTATAAGTACCCCTTTTATACATTTATTTATATAAATTCTGAGAAATGAGATCCGGTGAATTGCTCAAAACATAAATTGAAGAATATATAAACTCTATGAGCCATAGCTTATATATACGTAGAATCACTTTCCTGTGAGGGGGTGGGAGAAGAAAAATTTCCGGCCCCAAATTTTAATCTGGGCTATCCACTTTATTAGATAGGGAAGATGATTTTTTTTTTTTACGATCATAAAGACGGCTCGGATTAGAGTTTGGAACAAAAAAATTTTCTTACCTTTCCTGCCCCTAAGATAAACTTTACCCTATATATATATATATAATTTATGGAAAATATATTAACTCACAAAATAACGAGGGAACAAACCGATAAACAACAAAGAATATCGCGTATAGCGTGTAGTATACTACTGTTTTGTAAAAAATTCGATGTAAATGTAGTCGAGTTTACCAACTCGACTGACCTGGTTTCTTTTGTAAGTTATTGTTTATTTGATATAGTTTGCTTATGCTGGGATAAAAAGATGATTAACACTAAATTTAGTTCTCCGAGGCATGACTACCATTATTAAAAGCAGAGAATTACAAGCCCTTCGTCTCTCTCACCCTTCAATGGCACAACTTGCCATACATATGTAAAACTTAATGCAATGCAGGCCATAAATAAAATCATGCTCCACATGGATCATATGCTAGCACATGCCCTGCATCTTCCACTCTGTGCCTCCAGTCAATATGACCCTGCGCCAGATCTAAGCTCATCTTCTTGCAAATGTTTTATATATCAAACTGTGTGTCAATTCACAAGTAACTATGACAGTTCAATAACAGTACATATATATTTGTTTAAGTTACAAGGATACTTGAGCCATCCTCTAAGAGATCCGAGTAATGATCAAGAGCCAATGAGGAAGTTCAACAAGTAGCATATGCTGGTACAATCTGCTTTAATGTGTATGTTTTGGCTTGTGTGCAGGTCTGGTCTTGCAAGGGGGACAGCCAACGTGGGATCCGCTTTGTTTTCGGCCACCGCCCATCCCTTGTAATTGTGATGGCTCTTACAAGAAATGCCCATACATCCTAAGACAAATTTGTCAATTTGTAAACCCCGTGCTCTTTTCTTTTATCTTACTCTTGTTACATGCGTACTCTGCTGCCCTCTACCGCTTAGCTCTTACAGCGATAACAATAGACCTTCACTCAACCCACAAGCCCCAACGTGACTGTGATCGCATACAGTTCCACTCTTCTCCTATTTAGCCTATCCTTCGCAGCTCTCAAGCACAGAGAAAACCCAGAAAGAAAAGACAATTTGGCTCATCTTTTCTTCTGATCCCCCATTTTTCTCTACTTAAAAAAAAAACAGAGTCCATGCAGTACCGCTTGTCTACATTTCTCCAACAGTAGTAGTGTACTAGAGCACGTTGTGCGCTAAGTGATAACCAAACAACATCCTTTTAGCTTCTCCTGATTTGATCATCCAATTTCCAGACATGTCCAGTAGGAGAACTCGCTCAAGGCAGGACAGATCGGTCAGGATATCAGATGAGCAGATTACAGACCTTGTCAACAAGCTGCAAGCTCTGCTTCCAGATGTTGGTGAAAGAAGGCCAGTCTGCAAGGTACAATATCACATCGCAAGGGCATGCACTTCCTGTATAACATTACCATTTACAAACTAGTTATATATGTTCATTGTTGTGGATAGGCATCGGCGTCGAGGGTGTTGGGAGAGACATGCAACTATATCAGGGGCTTGCATAGAGAGGTGGAGGACTTGAGCGAAAGGCTGGCGGAGTTGCTGGCTTCAGCTGACTCAGAACAAGCTGCCATTATCAGGAGTTTGCTGCAGCAATGACGACCTTTTGATGGATTATGAGTTAACAAGGCTTCTTCCAAATAACCCGTATGTTTGATCATTGGCTAGACTTATCTTTGCCAGTAGTATGCTACATTTTGTGTTGTTATTATTGCAGTTATTACTAATTTGGCGAATATTGAAGGTGAATGTGAGCAACTGGATATGTATGTTGCTTGAAAAAAAAACTAGATATATATGCAAGCGTGACTGAGGTTCTGTACTCTGATCAGATTTTGATACTTGATGTTACTGAAGGCCTGGTTGAGTAAAGGGTCTTGGAATCTCTGTGACCGTGACATTCTCATGAACAAAATTGTATGTTTCCCTTCCATTGAGGTGGTGTGGATCTGCGGAAATAGGAGTCTGGTTGATTGAGTAGGACATGGTAAAATTAGGAATATTGGTGTTTTGGTAATGAATATGTGAAATCAAATAGTAATTTACTTGTACAAGTCACAATTGTTCTAAAGGTGAAGCAGGTGAACATGCACTAAAAATTTGGAATTTTTATTTTTTAAAAAACTATGTTCATGAAAAATGGGCCCCCTTAAGTTAGGACATCCGATAAAAACACAGAAAATTTCGGATAGGTATTTCATAGGGTGGGGCATGGGACGAATTATTATTTGTCTTTTACTTAATATTTATAACAATAGAGTTCATATTTAAGGCTATATTGTAAGGTCTTATAGTAGATTACCATTCTCTGCAAGTCGACCAACGCTCTTCAGGATATATTATGTTTTAACCTATAAAAATGAATAGTTGGGAAGGCTAAAAATAAAATTTTCAACAAGTTAGAACTCAATTAGTTAGACACAAATATAACCTTCTAATATAAGTATACATGCAAAATTTCCAACAATGTATTTATATAAAACATTTAAAATAGAATAAAAGATTAATTCAAAATTTAGATTGCATCAATTTTGTAAACGACGTGTACATGACTATATTGACGTCCGTACTCACAAATACACTAACCATCTTAACTCACAATTATGCTCAAATACTCGTAACCGTCAAGGAGTTAACAGTATTAGAATTAATTATTTGAAATATGGACAATATTTGGCCTCCAGATTTAGGGATGTAACACTTTATAACAATATTGATGAAGGGTGATACACGTCTCCGGCACAAGTGAGAGGGAACCCCTCCACCTCACCAACACTGCCACCAACAATAGAAAACCCTTTAATTCGGTGAAAACCAAAAATCATAATTTGGTTTGGTTTTGAACAATTTGGGTTTGATTTTCGGGGGACTCTTGACAAAATAAAAAATATATTGATAATTTGGTTCGAAAATGAAATGAACCGAACCGGATTAATTGAAATGACTTAATTTTTTAAAATTATTATAAAATTAATATTTTATGTTAATTATCATGAAGCTATAATGTTTTGATGACAAATTTTTATTTATTTAATATGATATATATGCTTAGATTTAATTATTAAATGATTATATTTACTAAAATAATGATAAAATTTTAATTAAATAATTAAATATAATTTAGTTATCTAATTATCGAATCAAATTAACCAAAACATTTCAATTCAATTTCACCTGCCGAATGTAATTCAATTAATTCGGTTTGGTTTGAAAGGGAACCGCTGACGCTCAACCCTAGGTAAAAAACAAAAAAATTCAATGTAAAATTGTTAAGTTTTGGGTTCGAGTTGGGGTGAGTTCATCCTACCGTCGACCGCGGCCTTTGCCTTTGAACTTTGAAGACGACGACTTTAAGTGGGGGCCCCACCGCCACTCTTTCCTGCAACGTCGAGAGCTTCGTGTCTACCTAACCTTGGCGAAGCTCCACCAACTTCTCCGACGCCGACTCTATCTGGTACTCTTCCGAAGGTTGCTACCTTGAGAATATCTACAACCACTCCTCTTCTCTTCCGATATAATCAATTGCTTGAAAAGACACTTTCTCGCTCTCTATCTTTTCCGTTTTTTTATTCCCTTGCTCAATTTGCAGTACAATTTATTTTATTTTTGTTTTTTTGTAGTTTTTGGTTAGGGTTTCGGTGATCATTTGTGATTTCTATCGTTAATTGATGCTTGGTAATGGAAATCAAAATCACTCGTTTCGTGCGTTTTTTTAAATTATCAAGATATGGCTGTGAATCATGGGTTTTTACTAAGCTGACTGTAAATATTTATAGATTGTTTTTATGTTTTATTTTTGGATAAAAGAACTATGTTATAGAGGTTGGTCTAATTTGTTATGAATATAGTTGTCAAGAAAATGATTTGTTCCTGTCCGTTCTGGGAAGGCAGAGTTGTGAATCCTAGATATGGAATTGTTTCAATTGTAGAACTAGGTTTAATTGCTATTTGGAGGGAATCTTGTTCGACTAATCGTCTTTAGATACCCTGTCATTGTGGTTGGCTTATTAGAACAGGTGGTCTAGCTCGTGCTTAGAGGACAAGTTATAGCTCATCGTAATGGTCTCATTTGATGGTTAACAGGAGCGGTGGATAAATTTTAGGCAAAACCGTGTCATGTGTGGATGCTGTTAGAAACAGAAACGATGCAGTAGTCATCACAGTTGTTATAAGTGCAACATTGTCATGGTACTTTTAGTTCTAGGCTTTTAGCACACTTAATTGAATGGATTGAAGTTGTGCATTACGATTAAAGTTTCTCTAGTATAAAAATGTGGTTGCATTTTATTTTTATTTTTTGGTTACCAATAAATGACTTCATTTTCTTGTATCCACGTCACAAGCTAATTAGATTGCTACTTGGAAGGGAGGTCTTATTTCCCTTGTTTCATCCTTGTTTTCATTGAGTAATACCCGGATGTCTTATTTTCCTTTATTTATCCTGATCAGGTGCGGAGGGAAAGAAATCTTGGGGATATAAACCATACTGAGCTATCATGGGAGACACCGGTTATACCATAGAAGTGACTAATCTATCTCCTAATGCAACAGAAAAAGATGTTTATGATTTCTTCAAGTACTCTGGAACAGTTGAACATGTTGAGATTGCAAGGTAGTTATAATCTTCTTAACAGCTGTTAGTTATTTAGTTTCACTGTCTAAACCACTTTACCTTGAAATGTAATAAGGAAACAAAATTTTGTAACAAATAGTCTAATAATTGTGAAGTCCGCTTAAGGGTTAATTTTTTATTCTCTTTATTGGTTGTTTGTACTTAAGGTTTGTGTGATAAAGATTTAGCCTGTCCATTGTGATATGGACTGGAGTGAATCATTAATTATGGAATTCAGGTAATGATCATTGAGAGTTGATTTTTTAGGTATTATTTCATTTGATACTTGGGATGACACATTATGTAGTACATGTGATATTAATTTATTGAATTAATCCTACTTCACTTTCCACCTCGTGGAAAGCATCATTCCAAGTCTTGTTTACTTCCATGATTGTGATTAAGGAAAATGTTTCAGTTCTGAAAGCTAATCTATGACTATTGAGTGGAGTGGCATCAGGCATTTCTTTTTCTCAATTATTTTGACGTGTACTTAGTGATCTATGCCTAAGACATCATTATTGCCGATACTTTTCTTTTTTAACCATTTTTCAACACTTTCCCGCACTAAAGAAGATTTTTTCTACAGATTTTATGTGATAAAATTTGTAATATTATTTTGTATTTAATAAAAGTTTTGTTTCTGCATGCACGTTTAATTTAGGAGTTTATGAAGCTCCTGGCTAGGGTGCAAGTGTAAATGCCTTGATTTTATGCATCTAAAATATCAGTATTAGTTGCTATGTACAATGTATAATTGCTGTGTGTTGCTTCATATAGCAATGAGCGCAATTATCCAGTGATCTCCAATGGCAGTTGACAAATTTGCCCCATTTTCTGGAGCAACAAAACGGGAAATTGCATAAAGTCATTTTTCTTAGTTATGATTTTTTTAGCGGTTAAATTGCTTAGCTACTGGTGGAAACTGGAAATACATTATGTATAAGGCTTGAGTAACATCTGGGAATATATTTCTGTTAGATTTTAGTGTCTACTTTACATCATCAGAAACAAAGTATATGGTCCCCTATGCAAATAGTTTGTGATCCATCCGTAAAAGATCCATACAGTCATGTGACTATTCTGATTTTTTTTTAAAAAAAAGCTTAGCACAGTACTTGTAAGACCAGAATTTTTTTTCTTTCTTGCAGAAAATTATGGATAATCTCACCATTATGATTTTTCTTTTTTTAAAAAAATAGCACAGTACTTGTAAGACCAGAATTTGCTAACGCAATAGCATGTTCTTCTTAAGCAGATCTAGTGGTGGATATGCTTGTACTGCATATGTGACATTTGAAGAACTTCATGCCTTAGAAACTGCGGTACTTCTGAATGTAAGTCTTGGTTGCAATTATGATTGGTCTCTTTTGTTTTGCACCAAAATTAGGAATAGAGGCATTTGTTGATCTCAAATTATCATGGTCCTTGATCTCTCTGTTTTTCTGCTCGTATAATGCTTTTACTAAACTGTTCCCTGATTTTATGCGGTTTGGAGGAATTTGAGTATTGGCACTATTTCTACTTCAGATTGTTGTTACAGGAATGAAAGTGGTTTTTGCCTGTTTGTTTTTCTAGGGAGCTACAATTGTTGATCGGCCTGTGTGCATTGTTAGATGGGGACATTATGAAGATGCTTCTGATTTTTGGGACAGACCGTCATGGAGGATTGAAGAGGATACAGAGCCGGTGGTAACATGCTTCACTATGCTTTCCATTTTGGGGACATCGCATCATGGCCAATTGAAATAATCATTTGGTGTTATGTAATGTGGTGTTTGGCTACTATAGCTTCCATTTTCTCTGATGCTTTTATCTTAACAGCGTAGGTCCAACTTTGTCTCGACCCCTGGAGAAGCAGTTACAGTAGCACAGGATGTGGTTAAAACTATGTTGGCGAAGGGATATACTCTAAGCAAGGACGCATTAAGCAAGGCAAAAGCATTTGATGAATCTCATCAAGTGTCTGCAACTGCAGCAGCCAAAGTTGCTGAAATAAGCCAGAGGATTGGACTTACAGATAAAATCATTGCTGGAGTGGAGACCGTGAAGACAGTTGATGGCCGTTACCATGTTTCTGAGACAGCTATAAATGCTGTATCTGCTACTAGCAGGACTGCTGTTGCTGCGGCCAATTCTGTACTCAACAGCAGTTATTTTTCTGCTGGAGCTCTGTGGGTTTCCGGTGCTCTTAGTAAAGCAGCTAAGGTTGCTGCCGATTTGGGTAACCGTAATAATCCAAAATAAGAACCTTATGCACTTGAAGGATAGATAATTTTACTCGTCATATTTGCTTTTACACGCCATTGTCATATATACATGGTTATATAAATATCATGTTTGCTATGTACATACCATTATTTGTATTGTTCTATGTAATATGATTTGGACATAGTTAACTTGAGCTGTGGAAAGAAATTACTTTGTTACAAATTGAAGCCAGCATGATGCAGGACGAAGTGGCTTTCAAGAGTAGCCTGACAGCTCTCACCAAGATCTATTTGCGTATTTGTGTTGTTCAGAGTTGTCATAAAAACGTCATACCTGCTGTTTCATTTGGATCTACTTATTCAATCTGCAGAATAGCTTGTGGTTTACTCTGAATTATTTGCATATTAATTGTCATTGACTGATTTTGATTCGGTTAATAGTGTGACTATTTGCATATTACTGTGGATTATTTTTAAAAAAACTGTAAATGTGGTTATTATCAAATTCGTATTCGGTAAGGAGATGAATGAAGAGAATTGCGTTCAAAACACAATGATGGTTTCTACGGATGGCTAGTTATGCGCTTTGGCTTGTTAAACGCCGCTAATACATTTATGAAAGTCATGTGTCAAATTCTCCAACCACAGATGGGAAAATTATTGGTCAAGTATTTTATTAACATCTAATGTGTTGCAAATTGCGGGTGCAGCACTTAGGTCATTTAAGCAAGTTTAAATTACATTTGGGAATAAAAAAATGCAGGAACCACTAACATTGTGGGCATTTTTAAGCTGAGGTCATTCTAATATATCTTTCACCTTCTTAGTGTTAGTAGACACACCATGAACATTTTCGAAGTTAAACGTAGAGTAGTTTTTCTTCTAAAAGAGTAGTGCAAACTTGATTAGGATTTATGTAAGTGTTGCTTCCTAACTAGTTATAAATCAGAATGTCATCAAAATATTCAACCAAGAATTTTCCCATAAATGGTCGTGAACTTGGTATATGGCTTTTCATGATTGGTTTTTGACAAGCCACACCATTCCTACAAACCAGCTTACATTTTAAAACGCAGTTTTTCACTCATTTCAAATCCGAATCCGAATTTGATAATAACTACTTTTAAAGACAATTTTAGAGAAAATGATGGCATTAGTCGTCAAATATATCATTAAGGTAGAGAGTAGGAAACTTATATTTAATAGCAATTTATATGTATGTAGCAAAAAATTATATATTATTGTGTATTGTACAGGAAAGCGACTAGTATATACTAAAATAAGTAACACATAAAACTTTTAACCTAGTATTACCACATGTCTTCTAAATATTAATATTATCTTTTATTTTCTAATCACAAAAGCAAGGTATTAGTTTTATATGTACAAAAGTAAGTCAAATTATAATTTTACCATTATATTACTTCAAATATAAGTAAAAAATATAATCTAAAATTAGACTCTATTTCAAGTTCGAAAATTCTTAAATGAATAGAAATTCTAAATTAACAAATTTCTAAATATCAAATAATTAATAAATTATAATATATAAAGATTTTAAAAATAATATAATAGACGTATCTATTAAACGATAAATATTACCAAAACACAAATCAAGTATGACAAATAAATATTATGAATAAAACATTTTAATTAAAAAGTTTAATATTCTAAGTAATGAAATTTAAGTTTATATAAAAGTCGAAGAGGCTGGCGAGCACGTGCTTTTGTTTTAGCCGTCTGATACGATCAAACGGACGACATTAAAAGGAGGATTTAAGTTGCTAACTTTTTATTTCCAATATTACCCTCCTAGGAGGTCTTCATTGTCAACATGGTCGGAACTAAAAAAGGCAGAGGTTTGGAGATCTTCATCCTCTCCCACGCCATCAACGCCGACCTGCAAAGGGGGAGGCTTCGACTGGTATGTAAGGAGAACGGCAATGAGCCAACAAGTACTTGTTCTTGGCTCCTTATCCTCTCCATATAAAAGCGTCCATGAGGGAAGAAAACCAGTTGCGTATATTGAAGAAACAATGAGGTAATAATGCATGGCAAAGTTCATAGTCGTCGTGGGAAAGTCATGACACAGGCAGTGATCATTGCTGGCCCGGGCGCTATAAGCGTCTGGTGGTTTTCATACGTTAGTGCCCAGAGTTGTCATGCAATGGGTCGCTACTATTTGCGCCGGTAGTATATTTTTTTGTCATTTTTTTTGTAAACTCTAGTTGTCATAGAAAATGAATAGTTTGATGTGCTTTTTGAGTGTCCTCTTTCCCCACCAGGTGATTTATTATCTAGTTTTTTTAAAGAAAAATTTGATTTTGTGACGGATTTTGATTTGATTTTGCATTATACCAAGAGATTCAAGACTCTCATTGTCTTTGCAGTCTCGAGTAAAAAAATTCATTTTACGGTGGATACAAGTTACCAGATAATACTCTAATGTAAAGAGCAATAATCTTGTATTAAAGAAAGTGCGACAACTTAATTTGAATTAGAGTCTAAGAAGCAAATTATTTTTGGGATCTTCCTCTCTAACTTGTGTGTAAATTTCAACCTAACGTCTCTTTGTCAACTCACCTATATGTAGATAAAATCTTTCTTCGGAATGTTGAAATTAAGAATCTATAGAGAAAATCCTTCTTAAGAATCCTTGGCCTTGATATTTTTCTTTGTCAAATATTTTCCCATGTTTATTAAAAAAAAATCCCCTTTGGAGGATGAAGAGCAAGATCAAGATCATAGGAAAAGGAAATGGAGGCACCTAAGTTCTCCCACGGCGTGCTGCTTAAACAGTAATCATATTCTCCTGCAGCCGTTTTCCCCAGAAAGAATCTCACCTCCTCCCGTCTTCCACAGGCGTCATCGCCACTGCCGCCGCCGTTGGTGATGGAGGTGATCGCTGAGAAATTCCTGGGATGGAGGCTTTGACGAGAGGGTGGGCAAAGAGAAAGAGAGGATTAAAGATGATCAAACGGCTATTTCAGCATCATCCTATATAATATTAGCTACAGAAGCTCATGCTGCCACAACTTTTAGCCAAAGAGTAAATCACATAATAATAATTAAATTCAAAAATAATAAACAATCAAAATCATAATATCCATCCTTTTTGATAATCAAAGGGGATAAGGACGACAATAACTTAGCTCTTACGACTAAAGCCTAGGGCTTTCATTCAACTTCATTATACCAAATTGATGCAAAGATTGCGGCTACCAATAGAAAATGAGGTATTAAGATGACTTTTGATTAAACACAAATAATAAAACTAAAGAAATTAAGAGAGATACTATTTGTGGTGAAAGTACGCTAGAAAATAATTGGCTTAATTAACTTAGGAATCTAAAAAAAAATTCTTAGAAATCTAACAAAGAATTTTAAAAAAAAGATAGCCCTCTTATCGGATCTGATACTTGTGAAAGGCCATCTTCTACCTTCGGCTCCAATCGACGATGGTGGAAGACTAAGCAATGGAGGAAACAGCAACTACGTCATCTCGGCGAATCAGCAGCAACGACGAACACTTGCGGCTGTCGACAGACCATCTCTGGTGATGGGTCTGCGGCGAAATCTGGTACCGGAAGAAAGAATTCGGCACCATGGTTTTGGGCAAGCAAAGCTTCAAACTTCATTCAATGATCGGTCATTGTATTTAGACTCACCAGGGTTTTAAACTAGGAATCTAAGAAACTAAAACAAGCAGACTAATGAGCTCCCCAAATTAGGCAAATTCCTAATACTTGCCAATACCAAATAAATCAAACCTTTTAGTAATATCATTTATTGTTCATTTGAATCACCAAGGTTTCCTTGTATTTTAGAAGTGACCCAGAAGCTTGAAGTTAAATAAGATTCAAGTTTAGATTGCCTTACATACTCATTATTTTCTGAATTAAAAAACTAATCTTCAAAGGTAATTTCTTGTTTGCTATACATTGATAGAGCAGTCAAGTTTCATGGTCAGAGCCATTAGAAACTGCAACAAACGTGGATTTACTGCAAGATAGTTGATCCAATCATCCCTTACAATGGTAGCAAACTAAGATCAATCACCCAAAACATTACACAACTTCCGCACATCACCAACAAAATCACATAGCAAAACCGAAAAACAAACAAAGAAGAAAGCCACAAACTACACTCGATCCCATCGCCTCCTAAACACAACAAGCACAGCACCTAATCGACCCATTCTCATATTCTCAAACCCCACTCAAATTTGCGTCGTCTTTGGGAGGTGTTATTGATGCGATTTCCATGGGACTTTCAGACATAAACTGCTCTATTTTCATGCATTCTTCGATTTCCGAAAAACTTTCTAATGATTTTCGGAAATCGGAAATGATGCCGTCGAACTCAGAGAGTAACGAGTCGTCACCTTGCTCCACCAGGTCCCATAGTGGCTGCTCGGCGAAGAACGCACTCTCCATCTCAATCTCTGCATCTTCCCATATCTTCTCTTCAATCATCGTCGTCTTCTCCGGCGACGCCGTCTCGTTTTCCAGCGACGGGGGGCCGGAGAGACGTGAGCTTCCCGGCGAGTGACGCAAGCTCCCGACATCTGGTAGGCTCTTGCACTCCGGCGAGGCGGCTCGTACCATCAATCTCTCCATCGCCCATGAGCCAAGCGACGTTCCACTGCCAGAGGAGGATGATGAGGAGGAATCCTCCAGACCCTCCATGAGCTCCCATGCATTGACGATCTCCGGCGCCACCTTCTCCTCCGCCGGCGAAGTGAGGACGGTGGCCGGAGCGGTCGGACACCGGGGCACGCCGGAGAGCTTGCGTCCTACCATGGCCGACCAGGTCTTGGCGGGAAAGACCTCCAAGGACAGGTCCGATCGCCGGCGGTTCTCAGGCGTCCCCCGCCGGAGCTCCTCCTCCATGGCTTGGTCGGTCGTCGGTTCTTTGAGGTGAAGGTGGCCATGTTCGATCATGAGGGTGCTGACGCCGGGGGCGGCCCCGCCGATCTTCCTCCTCGCTGCCCTCTCCGGCGCCGACCTGCTCCGGTGGAGCGACGACGGCTCCGACCGCCGGTGTACTATTCTAGCCCGCTTGGAGCTTGAGCAACCCATTACAGAAAAAAACTGCAAATTTTACACCGAATTTCTTCCCACAAATTCAAAAGTTGTGTTCAATCTGAAAACCAAGCATCAAACAAGTATTCCATGGATCAAACACATCGCACGTTAGACACAAAATTCGACGAAAAAAATTGTGAATACAAATTCTATACAAGTAAAATGGGTGATTGCGATCATCAAAGTTGTTGTTGTGTTAGGATGATGGGACAAGGCGGCGGTGGTGGGAGAGATTACGCCGCCGTCCCTCACCGGCGGGAGGAGAGGAGGGTGACGATAGGTGGAAATCCGACGCCGGTGATGTAACAAAGTGGGAGGAATGCATCATGGATGGAGAAGAGATAAAAGATTTGAAGTTTGGGATGGTAAGGATTTTGCGGGAAATTGGTGGTCAATCATTTACGCGCCTTTTCCCATGTTTATATGTACGGGGCAAATCGTTTACGCGTTACCTTTTCATTGGCACAAATTTGTCAATTAGGGCAAATATAAACAAAAACACAATTACTCAAATATAGCATTACTTTCACCCAATTTTTTTCCAACACCACAATTTTGATAATAAGATACATTTCCCATGGAAAAGGTACAAAGAAGAATTTAGTTCATGCCACAACCTTACCTAGGAGAATAGTTGTTGTAGCAAGTAAACTATGGGTTGTCTTTTTATTTGTTCAAATGACTACAATTAATAAAGTTAAGATAAAAATGTAACAAGTAGTTAAACTCTACTAATTGTAATAATTTAGACTAATAAAATTGTAAAAGGCTATCCGATCCCTATTGGAGGTACACTTCTAACATCAATGGAAAAACCCATTACATGAAGTTAAGAACCATTAAGGAATACGAGAGGAACATCTTCTTTAACAAACTTATTTTTAGATTTTAGATCTGTAAAAAAATTCATAGATAATTTCTAATGAGAAACTTCATCGTTGGTGATCTACCTCGATCAATGGTTCATATACAATGTCCAAACAATCCTGCAAGATTCATCAATTGATCTCGTCATTTCTTAAATCAGTTCGAATGAGTTCGATGCAGACCTATAAGTTGAGTATGTTCGATAATCAAATAATAACTTTAGCTATGTTACAAATAAAATATAAGTTATCAGTCTATACGCGAGGTATACAAAAAATCTACTCAATTACAATAAAAAATATAAGTTTGTTCATTAGAAAAAGTAAAATTAATTAATTGCTAGGGTGAAGATAACAAAAAACAAGACATTCTTATCACTACAATAAAAAAGAGCAGAACCGTCAACATTATTTTGATAGTAAAAGCCAAATTTTGAAGGTAAAATTGTTTTACCGTCAAAAAAATTGAAGTAGCGTTTGAAGTTAGGAATTTGCGGGTAAAAGTAACCGGCAGGTATGCTTTGACAGCAATTTTCCCGTCAAACTTTCATTTTATACTTTTAATATCGGAGCTCATGCAAGCTCAGGCCAACAAACAATTACTAACACTCACCAGGACTTGGCCAAACAAGTAAAGATATTATACTTTTAATAACTATGCTGCTTTTCCTAACCAAGCTGCTTTAGAAAAAATTGAAAGTTGTCCCGCTACAATAATCCATTTGAAGTTCTCCGGCCCGTTGTGAAGGAAGACAAATATTAATGTGAGATGTAGGTCCACGTGTATTGTCTGTGCCATCCTATATAACTCAATCAATAAATGTGCAATTGACCATCCAACACAAGAAAGATGTGCAACATAATGGATTAAATTTGAAGAGGAGTGATATGGTGCGTTGTAAGCTTTTGCAATGCACCATACGTTGTTGAACGAGAGCCGTTAGATCCAACGGCTCTCGTTCATCCTCCCACCCCTCACTGTTCGCAGACCTGGTTGCCGATCGGACCAGCCAGACTTGCCCGAACCGCCCCTCCCGCCCGCGACTGCGCCACCTACTACTGCCGCGGCCTCGCCCCCAGCCGGCGCCCCCACCCACCACCCCTCTCCCCTTGCCCGGCCACCGCTTGCTGTCGTGGTCCTTGCCCCCAGCCAGCACCCTTGCTGCCACCGCCAACACCCCCCCCCCTCTCTGCCACCGCCTGATTCTGTGCCCCTCCCACTCCCCTCTGCCACCGCCTGGGGCGGTGGTGGAGAGGGGGGTTAGCAGTGGTAGCAGGGGTGCCGGCTGGGGGCGGGACTACGGCGGTGAGCGGTGGCTGGGCGGGGGTAGAGGGGTGGTGGGCTGGGGCGCCGGTTGGTGGCAAGGCGGCGGCGGGCGGTAGCGCGATTGCGGGCGGGAGGGGCGGTTCGAACGGGTCAAGCGGGTCGGGCTGACAATCGGATCGGCAAATAGTGAGGGGGGTGGGAGGTCGAGAACCGTTGGATTTTGATAGCGTATGGTACGTTGCAAAAAACTTGCAACACAGCATAGCATTTTTATAAATTTGAAAACATGAAGTTCTAGCAATTATGCCGTTGAGTAGGGTATCCAGCTGTAGAACTACGGTCACGCGGTCAAGGATTGTTGCAGTGTATACCTGAATAAGAATATACTATTATTAATGGGAAACAAACACTAAAATGAAGAATCATACATAAATTAATACGTAAAACAAAAGTGAATGATTAATAGGACTCGTGCTTCATTTAAAAAGCCACGTCATCTAAATATAAAATTTGCAGACTAGTTAAATCTGTTACGCATAAATTAATACGTAAAACACAAGTGATAGATCAATAGGACTTGTTCTTCATCTAAATATTAAATTTGCAGACTAGTTAAATTAATTATTTCGAACTCTTCAAACCAAGCAATTAGTCTTTGAATTAATAAAAACTTTTCAACAACTCAATCTGATAAGCACATCTTTCAAGTACCCACCAAATGCACAACAATCTTGTAGGATTATAGATAAAGAATGAGAGGCAGGCGACCATATACCAAAGTAGGAAAAAGAGAAGTTTGGAAAAGGGTTTTTAGTGATCAAAAAGAAGAATTTATTTCAACCCTTAGGCACCGCCGTACGTAACATAAAAATCACACTTAAAAATATCAAAATTAATTACAAAAGAGAGTAAATCAGATACATAAAAATTATCATATCCAAAAATTACTCCGTTCTAGAAGAACTGGACGGACCAAGATTAACAGGCTTTTGGAGAAGATGCAGGAGGATAAAGAAGACGGGGAGATTTTGGGAACAAGTGATAACAAATCTGTACATAAGAGGATGTATTACTGCTTTCCAACCAACAAATTGAAGATTTCTAACCTTTACGCATCCAAAGATTAACTATTTAAATAAATTAATGGATGATGAGATCAAGACACAGATCTAAGATTCTCAAAGCCAAAACAGCAACAAGCATATACAAAAAATTTCATTGTACCCAGATATGACATGTAATACAGTAACAAACTACATTTATAACATCCAAGCAACCGTAACTCTGGCCGCTCTCCCAACGCTCTCACCCTCGGCGACGCCCACACCTAGCCACTCCTCTCGCCTCACAATCGGTGCTCTTCTGGTTCCTGATTATTTTTTATTCGAATGGATTGATCCGTTCCTGCAGTTTGCTGGTCCTTGAAGCGATCGTTTTGGTTTTCGCTAGGGTTTTGTTTCCATTGGAGTTGGCTTGAGTTCTTGTGGCGTGATCAGTTGATTAATTTCTCTAATTCGATATGTTTTTTGCTTTTGTGTTTTGTAGACGATATTCCTATTTATTCACTTGTCGTTGTCTACTGGGTTGACAACGAGGGCGGAGCAGAGAGTGCCTCCCAAACTCTAGCACCATTATCCTTGAGTATAGTTGTAAAAATCAGAATCAGTATTAAATCAAATTTTAAGAGAGTTATTTAATTAAACTGATTTATAAAAATTGGACAAAAATCCGTTCACTTGAATTGATTAAAATCGGTCATTAATCTTTTCCCCCTGTCCCTAAGCATTATTCTTAAATACTTTGTTAAATTATTTTTTGTTATATTTTATTTTATTATATATTTTTAAAATTTATTTTATTATTTGTTCGGGCACGGGATCGTCCGCCCCCTCGAATCGGTTCTGGGGTGTGATTCGGGTTTAAAGGTTCGGTGGGACCGAGGCGCCCTTGCCGCGCAAAGAGATAATGCGATGAAAATAGAAACAGTAAAATGACACACAAGGAATTTTTTACGTGGTTCCTTAGGGTTCAACTTGAATCCCTAAGTCAGTCCACGGTGAGATTAGTACTCACAATCCACTATTTCTCCATTGATTTTTACAAGTTACACAAAACAGTGAATTTTTGCCACCGGTAAATCAATTCGCCTAAGATCTTTGACTCCAATGCCAATATTTATCCCTTTCTGCTCTTTAAATCCTTAAAATGACCCCACTAATGTGTCCAGAGCGTCCAAAAACGGTGGGGTAGTAAGTTTAGGCTCAATCCAAGATCTATAATGCCTTCAAATTATTTCTGGAACAATGATATACTGAACCGGGCCGTTCCGGGTTGGTTTAAACCAAATAAATGCTGGACCGGACCGGATGGCGTGCGCAGGCTTTCTTTCCTTTATGCGTACACCAGTTTGCTTGTGGTGCACGGTGGGCCAACTCAAATCCGGGTCACAGGGCGGGTCTCGGACACGATCACGGTTCCGGGTCTGTTCGCGGGTCTAGCAATTCGTGGGGCAGATGGATCTGATCACGGACCTGACAGGAAAGCGGATTCGGTCAGAGGTAAACGGGCACGACAGACCCGGCTACGGCGTGACGCGGCGGCGATTTTGGGGGCTCCGGCGGCGGCTTTTCCGGCGTCTGATGGTGGTGGAGTTCACCCAGAACTGTAGATCTCAGAATGGTGAAGGTCTTTGCGGTGGTCCGACAGTCAGCGGCGGCTCCGGTCGGTCGGTCGGATGCCGGAAAGTTGGACACTTTTCTGCACTTTTGTGCTACGCTGCTCCGATCGGTCACTTCTCAATTTTTTTCCGGCGACCTCAGCGACGAACTCCGGCGGCTCTCGGCATGTTCTTGTAGATCACTTCTCCATCTTCACTTGATATCAACAGAAGGTCTGGAAACGACCGGCGGCGATCGAGAAACGGCCGCGAAATCAGCTCTCCGCGACTGTTTTTCCGCTCTGTTTTCTGCTTTTTCCTTTGGTCGGATGGGTCTCTTCGTGGCTTTTCTCCGGCGACTGCAATGGCGAACACCGGCGAAGCTCACTTTGGGTTTCGAGACCACTCCTCTGTCTTCACATTTCACTCCACGGCGGCGCTGGGAACGGCCGGAGGTGGTCGGAAAACGGCTGCGAAATCTGGCTTTTGCTGCTGTTACCGCTCTGTTTTCTATCTTTTCCTCTGGTCGGATGGGTCTCTTCGTGGCTTTTCTCCGGCGACTGCAATGGCGAACACCGGGAAATCTCACTTTGGGTTTCGAGACCACTCCTCCGTCTTCACATTTCACCCATTGGGGCTGGTAACTACCGGACGTGGATGGAAAACGGTGGTGAAGTCTGGCTTTTGCTGCTGTTACCGCTCTGTTTTCGGACTGCTGAGATGGGTTACTTCGTGGCAAAATTCTGGCGACGGTGGTCTTCTCCGATGGACGGCGGTAGTGCAGTGATGGGCGGCTTCCTCTTCGGCAACAAGCGGGGTAGCAAAGCAGTAATCTTTTATGGCAACAGGCTACGTTCCATGGTAATCAGCAATGCAAGGGGTAGCGGCTTCTTCCTTGGACGGACGGCAGCAACCCTCTGAAAAACAATCAGCTTCACAACGGCGGCGGGAACCTGATAGTGGGACTCCTAGTCAGCACAGCGGCAGCGCTTCAGGAACCCCTTCGAGTCGACGGCTTGGCTGATGGTTGTTGATCCGGCAAACTCCAAAGCAGCAAGGTTCTGGCGTCTTCTTCTTGGTGGCTCAAAACAGATCAATGACAGGCTTCAACTACAAATGGGTGAAATTCTTCACAGAAAAGATGGCCGTGTGGTTGGCCAGGGGTCGCCGGAGATAAATCTCTGGCGAGGGGCTCTTCCCCTGTTCTTTCTTCTATTTCTCTTCTTTTCAACGTACGAGCCCCCTTTTCCCAATACGTCGGGTTTTGTCTTTTATAGAGTTTTTCACGCTTCTTCTGTTTCGAGATTACGGGCGTGGGATCCTAAACTGTCAGGATTTTCCACCCAAATTCTCTCCTTCAGTTTTGAATGACGGAGACTTTTTCTCTTGTAATCTCCTCTGGCAGTTTTATAATAGCATGGACCAATTCTTCAGAAATAATACACGTGGCCGGATAAATACGTGCAAACATTATTATTAACTTAATTTAGAGAGAGTCAATTTTTATTACTTAAATTATCCCCTCATTCTACCTTTTCCCATTCCCCCTCTGCGTGTTCTCCTCCACCCGCCGCCGCCTGGCCGAACCACACCCTATCCCTGCCACAACCCACCCACACACACACACACTCCACCACCCCTCCCTCCCCCGCGCCGCCGCCTCCTCGTCCGCCATCGCTCCATCTAAAGCATGTTTTAAGGATAAATTGTGACTTTAATATTCAAAACTTTGGGCATATTAATTTTAATGATCTCAAATTTTTTGCCCCACACAAAACCGTGAGAGGATTGCCCTACATAAATCAACAGAGGTAATTATGTAAATGAAAAACATCACTTTAGCCCATTTCAACGGGAAACATCTTGAAGAAACTGTATGACTACTACAACTTGTTCATACCAATGTTTGTGGTCTCATCATTCCTACATCACTTGATGTAAATTATCAAAGAAATTTTCTAACTCTATTATCCTCTCAACATCAGAACTTCAATTTTGCAATTTGCAATGTTGGCTAGAAACGAAGCAAAAAAGAGTCGTTTAAAAGAGCAATCAGATGACATGGCACAAATGAAGAGCTACCTGTGATGTTAGTTTTGGAATAGATACCAGCGTTTTAACCAAATACGTACAAGTGCTCACGTATTTGCAAAAACACAGCTAAATGATCCACAACAGTTCATGATTTCCAAATCAGCATGCACAATAAAAAGTTGGGTCTGCGTTATAAAACAAGCTCCCAAAAAAAAGACACGCAAATCTCTCAAATTGTGCCCTTATTTTTAATGAGAATTTCATTCTGGTGCTTGTGGTAGAGTACAAAACCAAAAAAGGGGGAAGATGATAAGAGCTCGCCTTCCATTTAACAAATCACAACTAATGAGTGCCCCCATGCCCACCGTTTTCAGCCTCTTCCCTGGCTTTACGTGCAGCTGCCCTAATTTGGCGTTGTTCCTCCTTGTAGATTCTGTTTCTTCGCTGGAACTGCAGCAACAGCGATTAATTTCTGTTCCTAAGCTTTTCATCATGCCAATATGAACTGTACACATTGCTCAAAATTGATCTCTAGAGTACCACAAAAAGAGTAAAAAATCATATCAAAGTAAATGCCCATACATGAAAAAAGATTGAGGTTTTTTTTCAAAAAAAAAAATCATGCAGAGTCTATATCATCTGGTACCATTATTCTTGACGAGTTCATTTATTTTTCTACCACCAAAGTGCATCACTATTTTTGTTTAGTCTACCGTAAATGCATAGCACCTTACTTTGTCAAGTTATGGCACACATAAAAAACTAGTCAAAACATTGCCGCACGCTGAATGAAGACACCTCTGAGTTTGGCAAACCAATTTCTTTACTAGTTTTAGTCAACTGATGTCTAATGTCTAAATTGTGCAAAACAATAGGTGAGACATCAGAAGTGTCTATCTTTTATGTGCAATTGCAAGAATGAAAAATAGAAATCATAAAATTTAAACCGCCAACAAACATAGTAAAGCAACATGTATTTGCACATTTAAAGTTATCACTATGTCATTAAACATTATTGCATACAAAAAGATAATACACATCATTCGCCTTTCTAACAAATTCCAATGCACTCACTTAAAGCAAGCAATTTCTTACAGTTAATAATTAAGAAAGACACGAATTATCCAGAACTGATCCAGAACGAGAATGCTATTCTGAATATATGAATCATTAAAATAGTAAATCCTAATGATCTAGAACTCCTCTTCCCCAAAATGTAGTCGATATTGATCTACTATTACATTAGAAATACAATACCACCTAGTTCAAAAACAACATCCCCATTCACCAATTTCCAACTAGCCCACCAAGCAAGATAAATTTACGTGTCATTCCAACGATCTGAATCGATGCTGCCAATCTCCCTTTCTACCAATGTTGTATTTAAGAATTTTTTAGATTATTAGGATTTTCCTTTCTACTACTGTTAAATTCGCCACCATTGTCGAGAACCATTTCAAAAATTAAACCAAAACAAACCAAGCTGTTTCAAATATGGAATTCCCTGATTCGCTTCTCCTAAATCCTAAACACATGAATCATTTTGTTTAAAAAAAAACCTTAATAATCTAAATAAATCTTCCTTCTCTCAAAATATTGTCGTACCCCACAAACACACACAGAATCAAATAATCTAAAATGCCCCCCAAATCACTAACATGAAACCACCTCAACAAACAACAACACAAATCACATTGATGCCTAAAACAAAAAAAACAAAATTTCAACAACAAGCCACAGGCCCTCATAAAAGAAAATGGCAATGGAAACAAGATCAAAGAAGGAAGGGGTCAATTATTGTTAAATTAAATATTAAGAGTTGACCTCTTTGGAGTGGTGGAGGCATTCGAGGTAGTCCTCGCGGAGGAGGGCGCAGTCCTTGGGCTCCCGGCAGCGGGACATGCAGTCGCTGAAGTCGACCCAGAAGTCGTAGCAGCGGCCCTTGTTCCCTGTTATACCCCACCCCGAAGCCATCTCCGATCCCCTCCCCCTTTCCTTCCCCGATCGCCGCCGCCGCCGCCGCCGCCGACACCCCAACTGCTCCTCTCAATGGGCTTGTTAAGCCCAATTGGGCCTTCTCTATAAAAATTGTCGGCCCAGAGCCTACTCCAGGAAGATTTATTGCCCAATCAACGTGCTGACGTGGCAAAATGGAACAAGAGAATTTGACGAAAAATGTTCATTTTTTTAAAGAAAAAATATGGTTTGTAATTGTACTTCCAAACGTCCGTTGAGGTCAGTTATGTCATTATCTATATAAGATAAAATTGTATTAAATGACCGTTTGAAAAGCCATCCATTAACATTATTAGAAAAATGAGCTTTAGAAGTGTGTATGACACAATTTTTTTTAATCTATTTAATTTTGACAAACAAATTTAATTTTTTTAGGAGACAACATTTGTGTATAAATATTAGAAGTATAATAATTTTATGTTAAAAATAAAGTAATTATCTTAATTGAGTAGGTTTTAATAAATAGAATGTTTAATTTAAGTAAAATTTGATTAATTAAATAGAATTTATTTTTAAGTTTTTAAATAAAGATATATTTAAACTCATAATTTTCTTAATAATAAATAGCAACAAATAAGTAAATAAAATATTTAATTATGTGGAAATCTTAAATATGTATTATTAAATTGTTCATATAAGTCATTTGATCAAACCTTGGTCGATCTCGTGCCTTCACAACCAATCATCGAAAATACTTCACGGTGGTTCCAAGATCTAAAGAAGAAAAGAAAAAGAGAAGAGAAAGAAGGGCCGGTACCAATTTTGAGGGCTTGAAATTAGAAATAAAAATAATTGGATAGTTAGAGATTCAATAATCATGATTAAGAATTATACACCGGAAAATTCAGTAAAAGCGAAAAAGAAGCAAAGAAAAACAAAAGGAGAGGGGCTTTTGCAGGAGATCTATGTCTGACGACCCCTAGGCCACTGCGAGTGCATAGTTTCGAGTCGGCCTTCCATGACCGGAGAAACAATGCCAAAAGGCTATTAGGTTACTTGAATTGAAGTTTGAACCCATCTTTCCACCATCGTTGCTGTTATTGCCGTGAAGCCATCCCGAGAAGAGAAAGGTTGCTACCATTGTCATCGCCAAACCTCACCACGTTGCTGCCCTGCCACCACCGGAGGCCTTGCCTTGGAGAGGAGGTGCTGCCTTGCTGATCACCTTCACCATGGAGTCTGCTGGGCAGATGTGAAGCAGCCGTCGTCATCCATGCCCCGTTGTCGACCGCAGTAAAAGATCATTGGAGAAGTAAGAGTCGACTTTGCCTGTGAAGCCCAGTCGTTGCCGTAGGTAACGGAGACACGGTACCTTGCTGAGACGTTGTTGCTACATCACAACCGGATCATCGCCCACGACTTTGCTGTCCACCGAAATTGCTGCCGAAAAGATCATCGCTTTGCTACTGAAGTGCTGCCAAATTCCATCGCTGCTGATTGCCGGAAGTTCATCGAAGGAGGAGGAGAGCCCTGCCTGTCGGGTGTTGCAACAAAGAAGAAAAGAAAAAGAAGAAGCAAAGCAGTGAAGGAAGGAGCTTCAGTGCCCATATCGTCACGCCCCTGCTCACCACCACCATCCTCTGTTCGCAGCCGAAGCTGGAGCCAACTCGTGCTTAAGAGAAAAGTTTGAGCTTTCTCGCCACGGAGCCGCCCGATGGAGGAAAGAAGCCACTGCTCACCATTGCCGGACTCTTGCGGCCCAGCCCATTGAAAATTGATTGGCTTGGTGTTGAGATGCTGGAAAGGAGATCCGTCGAGTTGTTGCTCCACCAAGGCACTGCCAAATGCTGAAGCTTGAAGATGTGTTACTGATCATTGCCTAGCCGGTAAGGTGCTGCCGCTGTCCATCCAAGGAAGAAGCCGCTACCTTCTTGCATTGCTGATTACCATGGAACGTAGCCTGTTGCCGTGAAGGATTACTACTTTGTTACAGGGGAGGAGAAGGACCATCAAGATGAGGCCAGAAAGTGCTCCTTCGCGCCCAAGCCTTCCCTCGGTACTTTCGAAGCCTGAAGTCGCCGGAATTCTGCCGCTATTTGCTGATCGGAGAAGACAAAACAGAGTATTGAAGATACTAGAGGCAGTGGTGAAAGACGGATCTCATGATGGTTTTCTGACCAATGCCGGTCATTCCCAATCCTACGGTGGTGTCCAAAGTGAGGCAGGCGAAGCAATTTTCAAACCCAAGTTGAGTCCCGTCGGAGTTCATCACCGCCGTCGTCGGAAAAAAATCCAGAAGTTGCCGATTGGAGGAGGCAGAAAATAAGGGAAAACCATCGCGGAGAGCTGATTGTATGGTGGTTTTCTGACCAACGCTGGTCCTTCCCGGCCCCGAAATGGTGTTCAAAGAGAATAAAGAGAAGTAATCTTCGGGGTGGTGGAGTACCACCGAATTCAATCGCCACCATCGTCAAGAATGCCGCCGTCGGAGCCCTCAAAAGCCGTCGCTGCATCACACCTTAGCGGGTCTGCCCCAATTAGTGAACCGAGTCCGCTAATCCTATCTAGATTCGTGACCATATCCCGTTAGCCATGAACTGATTAGACCCATGAATATTAGAAATCCGGAAATAATTTGAAGGCCTTATAGACCTCGAATAGAGGCGAAACTTGCTATCCCACCGATTTTGGACGGTCCGGACGCAACAATGGGGTTATTTTAAGGATTTAAAGGCCAGAAAGGGACAAACCATGACATTGGACTCAAAGATCTCAAAGGCAAATTTATTTAAAGGCGACAATATTCACTATTTTGTGTAAAGTATAAAATCAAAGGAGAATTAGTGGATTGTGAGTACCAATCTCACCGTGAACTGGCTTAGGGATTCAAGTTGAACCCTAAAGAACCACGTAAAATTTCCTGTGTGCTATTTTGTGTTTGTGACATTCTTATTTTAATCGCATTATCTCTTTGCCCGGCAAGGGTGCCCCGGTTCCATTGAACCCTCAAACCAAAAATCAAAAGTCGCGATTCGAGGGAGCGGATGATCCCACGTCCGAACATATTTTTGGCGAATCCACTCGGGACCATCGAGAGGTAGTAATATAGTTTGAAGAGATAGTGTATACAAAAAGATGGCCCCTGAGACAAGGAATTTTGCAAAACAAAAAGGCCAGTAGTGAAGGAGAGCCTTCCAACACACTTGCAACAAATCATCTTGAAGGACAAGTACAATCCACTTCAAATGTGGGTGAGCCAGCCGCCCTGCAACATGAAAACCCAAACTCGAACGAAGAACTTCGAGAACGGATTAGACTATCCCAAGTTGGACGCAATACTATCCCACTATGCAACTGAGTTGGATTGAACATAGCCTACTCCCATATTCAACATGGTTTCCACAACCGCCTCACTACCTGCCTGTAAAACCCGTGACTCGAGTCAGGGTTTTACGTTACCGAACCAGTCGGTTCGACCGTTGGTTCGAGTCGAGTCAGTTTCATGAACCGCGTGCTGAGTCGAGGCCAGCCGTGAGTTATGAGCGATGAGAGTCAGGTGTACCTGAATATATGATGATAACGTCGAGAAGATGGTGAGAAATGAGTTATCAGAATATATGAAAGTATGCAGTATTTTTTTCTTTTTATATGTTTGATCGGAGAAATAGTTTTAGGCCGAATAACGCGTTAGGACGCGTTGGATTATATTCGGGTGGGTTATTAGTTATAGAGCATGCCATTTGGATGTTGTTGTGTTTGTTTTATTTTATGGAATTTTTCCATATTTTTCTAGATTTTTTAGAATTTATTACGAACTAGTTATTATTTTGACTCGAGTAGGAATCGAGTCAATACTTAATTACGAAACTGCCATTGAGGGTATTTTTCTCCCTCCCGACCCTTCTTCACCCAAACCCTCGCCGCCACTGTTGTGTGCTGCCGCCGCCGCCGCCGACGCCGTGCTGCCGCCGATCGACGCCGCCCCGCCTTGCCGTGCCGTCGCCGTGCCGCCACGACCAACCCCGGCCAGCGATCGCCTGCCAGCGCGCCGCCGCGACTCCACGAGGCCGCCTCGGCCGTCGCCACTTCGGGCCGGATTCCGCCGCCGTCCGGGCCGCTCCGCCGCCGCTGTGACCCTGACGACCACCCTCTCGCCGTCGCCGACGTTTCCCCCATCATCCCGACCGCCGTCGAGGCCGGCCGCAGCCCCGATCGGAGCACACCGCCGCCGCCACCCATTTTCGACGCCGCCGCCGACGGCCATCGCCGCCCCGGCTGCTTTGTTTGACACCGCCATTGGACCAAGCTCGTCGAGCTGGTGCCGATAGACCCCCTGATTGCCCCGTCCCGAATCATTGCCGGAAAACCGCCGGAATCCGCCGGAAAATCGCCGACACTCGCCGGAAAACCGCCGGAACCGCCGAAAATTGGATTCGTGGGAAATTCGCCGGATCATCCGCCGAACACACCTGGTCCAATCTGATCGGACTTCGGACGCCGCTAGGTGCCGAATTCGAGTTTCGAGCCACGAAACGGAAACCCTAGCCGTCGCCGATTTTCGACGACGCGAGGTATAATTTATTTTAATTTAATTATTTAAAAATATTGATTATTAGAATTGCATGCCAGGATTTGTGTGTGTGTTATAAATATATATTTAAATGTAGGTTTGATTAAGAATAGAAATATGAAATTGTTTGGTTGAGTGGTGTTAAAAATGGAGGCTAAGAAACAAATTAGGGTAACTAGGTAATGATCATGATCTAATGCAAATTAGCCTAAGTAGGCTTGCTAGAATTGATATAGGTTGATGTGTGTTGACTGATGCGCGATTGTGTTGATTGTGTGTGCATGCTATAGGATGTGTGATTCATCATGCGGGCGTTAGTTTTTAGCTTGATTGTGTAGGTACGGTGTAGGAGCTCGCCGCCTAGGCGCGTGGACCCGTTTGGAGCTTCTACCAGGTCCGTTTAGGACTCGTTCTCTGTTTTACGCTACTCTATTGTGTATTTGATTTATCATGTGCAGGACGAGTTAAGTGGCGTTTTATCGGATCCCACTTAACTCGGGCCATTTAGCCAACGATTTTTCGGATTAATAACCCTCGAGGATGAGATCCCTCGAGTTTGTTTTCGAACTTCAGATCCAGCTCACGTTGCCTTCGGGCCTATTGTATAAATCCCAACCCAGACCTTTATATATGTATAGTTTTCGCGTTTTCAGTGAGAGATTGAATGAGGGAAATCCGACTACCGTGCTACGCGAGCGGGCACGTGTGTGTCGATAGTGGGCTCTGGAATGGTGTGCGGGCCGTTTCATTCCCGAGGGATCCTGACAACTCCACCTTTGAGTTCCTCAAACCCGGAGAAGTGTGGAGGTTCACGGGTACTGCATTGCAGCGCATGTCTAGACTTGTGGTTTCAAAGGGTACTGAAGGCGACTGCCTGAGAGTACTCGGCCTTCGTGCTCAAGGCCAGGAGTAATATGGAAGGTGCAGAGGGCGGAAAGGAATGAGATTTGATGCGAGAAGCGATAGAGAAATGGCCGAGGCATGAGAATGTGAAAGATAGGGGGACGCTGTCGACCCGAGGGCGACGGCTCCCGTATGTGCCCTGATGAGAGTTCTTGAGGAAGTATATGGTTTTCATTCAACAGGAGAGTTTGCTCTCCTGTGCCAGATTGATATTAGTTATTTTCCGGGCCGGTAACACTCGTTACTGACGGTTTTTCTATATATATGTAGGTGAGAAATGCGAGGGATGAAAGCTGTCGGGACTGCGGAGGAGCAGCACGGAACCGCGCACACATGTACCTGCCGCGTGTAACCTATAATGACGGTGTGTTATTGCTATGTGAATGATAATTTTGATGTGTTTGTTTAGATAAATTGCTTGATATGAAATGAATGGATAAATGTGAATGAGTAGTGAGTTTGGAGTTCAGGCTCGGTTCAATTGAAACGAAAGAGATAATGATGAATGCTACGGTAGATTATCATGTTTTATCGTATTTTGATAAAATATTTATATACCCTTGTCGTGAACAGGTTGGCCCTTATTGCACTTTTAAGGGAAACTCTGTCTGTTTTTCCGTAGTAGTATATATTTTCTTTTGGTTTCTCATTTATTGTTTTGTTTTGTCTTTGCTTGCACGTCATAGCATGCATGTAGGACCACGTTAGAACCCAATTGTTCCCATTCATGCATTTCACATTTGCATCTCCATCTTGAGACACCGAGAGTAGATCCTGGTCGGCTTAACCGAACCCAGTAGATTAGCGAACGGTTCGGTCGCCGGTGACATTTCCGGGTCGGTTCACGAGTGAGCCGAAACGGGGTGTTACACTGCCACTGTACCCATACCCATCGTACAACCCTGCTATCCCCCAATCTTTGGTTTCTATGGCTTTCTGCCACCGATTACCACCACGATACCCATCCTATAGCACCACCTTTGGTGTCTATGGTTCAACCATCAATTTTTGCCATAGTAGCCCCACTGTTAGTTAATTATCCTCCATTAGTCTATCCTACAACTATTCTAGTAGCACCGGTTACACCAGTTGCATCAGTTCAAGATGCTTGCTTTGATGAGTTGAAAGCCGCAATGGATGCACAAGCCATGTTGATTGCCGCAATGATAGCATATACGGATAAAGAACCAAGTGAAACAGTAAAACATCTTTGTCCCTTAGCTGTTGAAGTTTCCACAAAAAATTTGCCAAAAAAATACAAACGCCCAACCTTCACGAAGTTCGACGGAGATGGCAATCCTAAATCTTTGAGATTGAGTGTGGAGCAATTGCAACAAATGAGAAGTTAAAGTTGCAGCAATTTCCTTCATCCCTCAATGACATTGCCTTAAGATGGTTCAATAACCACCTTCCCAGATCAATTAGTTCATGGGACAAGTTTGTTGAACAATTCACAGAACATTTTTCGTCAATGAAAATCCCAGTAAAGATAGAACACTTGCAACAGTGTCGGAGAGAATAGGGTGAGTAGTTTGTAACATATGTGAAGAGGTTTAAAAGTGTAACATCTTAAATGAAAGAGACCCTTGACATTAAGGAACTTGTAAAGATTTGCGCAATGAATGCCGGACCAGCTGCCTGGTTATTAAGTAGTGTGCAATACAACACTTTTGAGCAACTCTTTGAAAGGGTGTTGATCTTCGAGAACTTGGAAGGGTTTCTGCTTCCTTGAAGAATGCTAAGGCATCAACCAATGCTGTCACTAAACTCGGTGAGCAAGGTAGGAAAAAACCAAAGGAACAACAACGAAGGGCAAAAAGTTGCGCCCCGATTGTGAGATCCCTCAACTTAATCCCACATCTAACACCTACTGGGAGAAGATCCTGTTTATAAGTGAGAATGAACTATAGATCTTTAACTTAGGTTAACCATTAGAAAGAAATGACTTAGGCCCATTATATTGCACTTTGGGCCGGGTCGTTACAGGTGGTATCAGAGCAACCTGGTTATGTGTTAGATGGTGGGCTGGACTAGGGACGTTGACTAGGCTGGTGGTCATGGGCCAGAAAGGTCGTGGGCTGGGGCTAGCAACAGGCTGGACTAGGGACGTTGGCTACGCTGCCGGTCACGGGCCAGAAAGGTCATGGGCTGGGGCTAGCAACGGGCTAAGTATAGGCATTTTGGGGACGAAATTTCCTAAGGTGGGTGAATTGTGAGATCCCTTAACTTAATCCCATATCTAACACTTACTGGGAGAAGATCCTATTTATAAGTGAGAATGGACTATAGATCTTTAACTTGGGTTAATCATTTTAAAGAAATGACTTAGGCCCATTATGTTGCACTTTGGGCCGGGTCGTTAACGTAAAAATA
Source organism: Piper betle (assembly GCA_033002965.1). Taxonomy (NCBI): domain Eukaryota; kingdom Viridiplantae; phylum Streptophyta; class Magnoliopsida; order Piperales; family Piperaceae; genus Piper; species Piper betle. The sequence continues at coordinate 27,137 of JAURVB010011768.1, read as the reverse complement.
TAATTGATGTAACGGTAATATTCCAGAACATGGACTAGAATACAACAATTATGTCTCGCAACATATAATATGAATCATAACAATAAATCATGTTCTCTAAAATATAAAATAACTGTCCCACAGTCTCGGACCGTTTCCCATAGCCACATTTATAACACAAAAGAATAATAAGGAAGTCCAACTTTATTATCGATTCACCATACATGGGTTGGTAAAAGAACCACCAACCACGCTTCTATTCTTTAGTCCCAAAGCTGCTCACCTGCGGAGCAAATTCCGCGTTAGTGATAAAACCACTAAGCCGCATAATTAAATGAAACAAGTCAATATAATCCCTATTATCATTTCACTCGTTATTATTATTATTATTACACAAGCAAAGAGTAATTATCCCTTAGGTCATTCTAAGATTAGTAATTTGTCTCTGAGGTTATTCTGAGATTAGTAGAAGTCGACTCCCAGCTCATTCTGAGATTAGGTGGTCTCCCAATTCATCTTGAGATTAGTCATGGTTCCCCAATTCATCTTGAGGTTAAAATCGTCTCCCAGCTCATTCTAAGATTAGGTGCTCTCCCAATTCATCTTGAAATTAGTCATGGTCCTCCAATTCATCTTGAGGTTAAAATCATCTCCCAGCTCATTCTAAGATTAGAAAATTGTCTCCCAGCTCAATCTGAGATTAGAAGACATCTCCCAGCTCATCCTAAGATTAGGTGATCCCCCAATTCATCTTGAGGTTAAAAATCGTCTTCCAGCTCATTCTGAGATTAGGTGGCCTCCCAATTCATCTTGAGATTTGTCATGGTCTCCCAGTTCATTCTGAGATTAGTATATTATCCCCCAGCTCATTCTGAGATTAGAAGACATCTCCCAGCTCATCCTGAGATTAGGTGGTCCCCCAATTCATCTTGAGGTTAGTCATGGTCCCTTCAATCTGAGATCAGTACCGACAAAGGCTACCAATTTGGGAAAATACAACATTTCATAATGTTATACCAGTTTGGGAAAATATAATATTTTAAATAATTATATGGACAATACAACATTCCAAATAATTATACAGACAACATAACATTTCAAATAATTATACGGACACACATAGTAATTTTAAAGGTGCGGCCCCTGTGTCGGACTGAGTCAATTCCTTGACCCCGATTGCGTTACAGCGCATGGTGGTCGAATTTGGGCTCAGGCCGACCTGGGCTACCAACAAGGGAAAATACAACATTTCATATGATTATACGGACCTGGATATCTTGAATTTGGACCTGCGACCAATGATCCTAATCTGAACGAGAATATAAAATTATACATAAGTATAATTCTATTCGAGTAGGAATGCATGCAACTAAATATCAAATATATATATCATTTCCAAAATGTTAAATATTAAATTATCAACAAATCTAGTGAGATAATTAATTATTCCTGTGACATAATTATTTGAGTCCTAGTTTACATTTTAAATTAATTATCTAACTCATAATTAATACCTAATAGTTGATAAAATAATTATGAGTAATAAACAAGTATTTAATTTTTCCTTTGCGGTGATAATTATTTAACCCCGATATTGATGATTTAGTTGACGGTTATAAATTTTTTTAATCGATACTATTATTTACAATAATTTAATTGATTAAGTTGTTCAATTAAATTATTTAAAATAATTTGTATTATTTTAATTCATAAATATTATTAATACAATTATTTTAAATTATTTGACACTATAAAGTTTCGAACTTTATTTATTTTCATTATGCTATTTAGGTTCGACGCGAGTGATTGCTACCCGACTATAGTTTAATAACCTATTTTCTATATTACTGACTCGTTATTAAAATAATCACTTTATTTACCTAATATTAAATTTAATACGGTAAAGGTAACATCTTTATTTATTAATCACTTATAACCGTCCGATTTAATTTAATCATTTTTTACGCCAATTAATTATCGACAATTTCTCATTACCGTATTTTTTATTACTTATGTCCATGTCGACTTCGTCCAATAACTAATTAGTTTAGTAACTTTACCCTATAACATGTTAAAATTATTATTTTTAAATATTTATTACGTGTTTGTATTATTTTTAACTCGAGTCGGTATCAAGTCAACCAATATTTACAGAATTGCCACCGCCCTTCTTCTTCTTCTTCTTCTTCTCCCCGGCGAGCTCTGTTCCCGACTCCAGGCGTGCTCCAGCCGCCGCCACCGCCAACCACCTCCGGCTGCCGTCAATCGTCGTCGACCAGCCCTGCCATGCCATGGCGGTGTCGCCCCGGCCAACTCCGGCCGTTTTCCAACCGTGGCGACGCCCGCATCGCCTTCCTAGCGGCGCGCTCGCGTCGGCGATTCCACAGCCAGCGAGCGTCGCCGCCTCAATTGGGTGGTCACCTCGTCACCCTCGACCACCTATCTACGTTCCCCGGCCCTATTGGAACCCGTCGCCACCTAGGACGGTCGGATTTCTTTCCCCACTGCTGTCGCCCCTGTTTTTGCCGCCGTTACTGTTTTTGGCCATTTCCCACCCCAGGCCGGCATCCACACCCATGAGATCGACCCTACACTGATCGATGAAGAGGGTAGGATCATCTTCCGACGTTGGAATGACCCTCGCCACCAATTCCCGGTGACCTTGCCTGTGCTTCCCCATTTTGCTGAAACAGGGGACGCTCGTCAGCAATTTTAGTTTCTCCGGGGTAAAATTATATTTGTTTTCTAATTGATTTTAAACTTTTAATCCTCACGATTATAAAGCTTATTATAAAATTAGAATATGCATGCAAGAAAATTAAGAAGAGGGAGATAGGGTGGAGGATGTCCTTTATAAATGCGAATGAAGGCAAGGAAGAAGAGAAGAGAATGCGAATGAAGGCTAGGGTGGAGGACGTCCTTTATAAATGAAATGGCGGCTAGGGTTTGTGGAAACACACCAACACCCGTATTTAATTCCCTTAACCGGGTAACCAGGTAAAGAATAAAATATTTAACCGGTTAGACTTAATCGGGTAGAGAATATAATATAATTAATATTAATTCTCTAACGTTCGATGCTTCCCGCCCGAGTCGAATATATTAAAAAATTTTTTTCCCCACGGTCTTTACACCGACAATGGAGTGAAAGGAGGAATATAGAGGATTACACCTTCAATGTTGGAGATACCGAGAGGTGGTTCAATGTTTTGGTTAAGCAAGGAAAGATTACATAATGGACACTGAAGAATCCACCAAAGCCAGAGGACGAGAAGAAAGACAATTTCTGCCGATATCATCAAATGGTTAGCCAACCAACAGTTAAATGTCGAAATATAATGGATAAAATTCAAGAATTACTCAACAAAGGGGAAATCAAATATAAAACTCCCACAACGCAAAAGGCACCAACAGCCAATGTTATGACAGCAAGTCATTTGACCTCGCCATTGACGGTGCCAGACAAAGAAAAAGAAAATGATTAACTAAGCAAAGGCAAGGAGCCCGAGGAAGAGAAGTTGGAAAAGGAAAAGCAACCTGAAAGAAATGAAAGTAAGAAGGAGGAGGCCCCTTTGAATTCAGCAAAAAAGGAAAGCAGGTTTCCCTGCCTCCCACACCAAAAAAGGAAGTTGATCAAATGACAATTGTGAAAAAGTTAAGGAATATACCCAAGTTAGTGCACATGTTTGACGTGTTGTACTTCTCACCCGGTTCACAGTTGAACAAACTTTATAAGAATTTGCAATTAGAAATGGAGAAGATAGTTTCTTTATGAACTCAAGTGGAATAAAAGACTACATTATAAATATAGAGTACTTGGGACATCCTTTGCCTATTTTAACTTGAATAAATAAGGAACAAAGATCCCGTAATAACCCATCTTGGCCACATGCTGACAATACTCTACCAATGCCAGTTGGAATCATCACTTTCTCCAATGACGATTTGTGTCACCCTAAGCTCAACCACAATCAAACATTGTTTGTTAGTGTGGAACACCAAAACAAGCTTATGGTGTGCACTTGTGGATCAAGGATCATCAATCAACATTTTTTCTATTCATGTGTTGTTTGAACTAAGTTATACTAAGGAAAACCTCATGCTAGATGATACCACAATCAATTCAGTGTCTCCTGTTCCATGTGAGTCATTGGAAACAGTGTATTTACACATCTCTGTTGGTCCTTTTAGTTTACCACACATATTCCACATCCTAGAAGTTGATCCAATGTGGCACATGCTTCTTGGGCGACCATGGATTCATGACCATCGATGTGCTCCATCTTTGTGGCACCAATGCATTAAAGCTGCACCTAGTAAAGGAGGCCAGGTCCAAGTCCGGGGGCTATAAAACCCATTCACTCTTAAGGAATTGCACTTTGCGGATCCTGCATTCTTCATGGAGGGATATGTCCTAAAATTGGCTCGAGCACAACCATCTAGTCATGTCTATCCAACTACACTTGATTTGCCAATCTTTATTAAACCAACAACTAATTATCCACCGCCGAAGCCTCCTAAAATAGCAAAGTTACTTAAGTTGTCAATTCTATCGGCACCAACAATTTCACGAGGACCAAAAGCTTCATCAGTACCTTTAGAGTGGATTGGACAGTTGAATACTTAGCTGGAGGAGGTGGATCCCAACATCTTTGACATTATTGAGCTTGAAAAAGCGAGGCAATGGAAGGGACTTGAACTCATTCCCTCCAAGAATTTTACTTCAATCTCTGTGATGCAGGCCATGGGGTTTGTCATGACCAACAAGTATAGTGAAGGGTACCCTGATGCAAGATTCTTAAAAATTTGGCGAGACCCTGTGACAGGAGGTCACACCCTGTCAAATGAAACCTAAATGGTGCACAAAGAGATTGCTGTACAATGTACATAGCAAAAAAAGAAAATAAAATGCAAACTGTATTTTGCCAATTCTTCTTTCGGACTTCCAAAAAATCGGCAAGGGAGCTAATGTTCATCCAAACCATGTGATCAAACCCCACTCGAGCCCATGCCTTGACAACCAATCATCAGAAATATTCCACAATGGTTCCAAGATCTAAGAAAGAAGATAAAAAGAAGGAGAGAATAAGAAGAGCTGGTGAGGATTTTAGGGGCTTGACATGAGGAACCAAAAATAGTTGGGCTGGTGAAGATTCAACGGTCGTAATCAAGAACTGTACAAGGGAAAGTTCTGTAAAAGGACTACATTAACGTGAAGAAATAGGGGCTCGTTGAATTGAAGAAAAGAGAAGGAAGAAGAACTAAAAGAGAAAAAATAGAAGGGGAGGAGCCCCTCGCTAGAGATGCATCTCTGACATCCCCTTAGCCCACCCACCAGTGCATAGCTTGAAGTACCCCCTACATAATCTGGCTGCCACAGGATGTGGTACCCTCGTTGTGGCCAGAGAAACAATCCTGAATGGCTGTCTTTATTATCTTTACTATTTTGCAGGTTATTTCAATTGAAGTTTAGGCCCATCGTTCCACCGTCCATTGTTGCTGTTGTTGCCGTGAAGCCCTGCTGAGAAGCGAAAGGTTGCTGCCATTGTCATTGCCAAACCTCACCACGTTGCTGTCCTGCCACCACCGGAGGCCTTGCCTTGGAGAGGAGGTGTTGCCTTGCTGATCACCTTCACCATGGAGTCTGCTGGGCAGATGTGAAGCAGCCGTCGTCATCCATGCCCCGTTGTCGACCGCAGTAAAAGATCATTGGAGAAGTAAGAGTCGACTTTGCCTGTGAAGCCCAGTCGTTGCCATAGGGAACGGAGACATGGTACCTTGCTGAGACGTTGTTGCTACATCACAACCGGATCATCGCCCAGGACTTTGCTGTCCACCGAAATTGCTGCCGAAAAGATCATCGCTTTGCTACCGAAGTGCTGCCAAATTCTATCGCTGCTGATTGCCGGAGGTTCATTGAAGGAGGAGGAGAGCCCTGCCTGTCGGGTGTTGCAACAAAGAAGAAAAGAAAAAGAAGAAGCAAAGCAGTGAAGGAGCTTCAGTGCCCATATTGTCACGCCCCTGCTCACCACCACCATCCACTGTTCACAGCCGAAGCTGGAGCCGACTCATGCTTAAGAGAAAAGTTTGAGCTATCTCGCCACAGAGCCGCCCGATGGAGGAAAGAAGCCACTGCTCGCCATTGCTGGACTCTTGCTGCCCAGTGTTAGAATATTTTCAGTGACATACAAGTATACATGGTCGCAACAAGTAATATAATGATAAAATCGAGTATCGTCCCACAGGGAGATGAATTTCCTTAAATTAATTAAAGAAAATAAAATGAAGAATAAAGCAAAAACAATTGACTTTAATAAATCTAAGTAATAACTTTAAATTTAAAAAGAGTTATAATAATAAAACTCGTTCTAAAGTCGAATTTCCCTTAACATGAATTTAATCTTCATCGAATCTTCCTCTTATCTTTTATTCCATCAAATCGTTGATCGAGGATAATTATATGACATGGTGGCTCCCGCTCCTTCATGCTTCTATTATTTTGCCTCAATTTCTACCTTCCGGTGATGATAGATTAATCAACAAAATAACGCATTAAGAATTGCCTTACAACCGCATACGGTGTTGTGTATCTTCCGACCACAATGACAAACAAGTCAAAAGACTCGTCGTATGATGAACTACCAATGACTAATCTAATTAATTTCTCCCGAAATCTAATTAAACCTCATGATCTAAGAAATATGTGATCAATCTATTCTTAGCATTAAGAATATGATAATTCAAACAATACGATTGAATAAAAGAGTAAAAGCTTGAAATAAATTCAATTAAATCATGTTAAGTTCCATTCATCTCTAGAACGAAATAAAATATTACTCCATAATAAAAATAGAAAATAATAAAAAAGAAACTAGTTTTTATTATGAAAAGAAAAGGATTACAAAAACTAGAACTACTTCTATTACTATACTCCTAAACCAAGAGTTGAGATATATATTCAACAACAAATGACCACCCCTTTATATAGAAGTGGAGATACAAGAATTCGAAGAGGGTGTTCACAAATCGACGTAATCTAATTAATTATAATGTCCTTTTAAGTTTCCAACTGTTCGACTCCATTGAACACCATACATTGTAGCCATTGGGTGGTGCCAAGTGTCATGACCAATCAAATCCAAAGCTTAATTTATTCATCTTTTTCTGCATTAAAATACCAAAATTAAGCATAAATAATAAAATATTAATTAACTAAAAAAATAAAGTAAAATATTACTTAATTAATAATATTTATACTCGAAAAGTATAAAATCATATTAAAAACATAGGGAAATATTATATATTTTAAACACTTAACACCCAGCCCATTGAAAACTGATTTGCTTGGCGTTGAGACGCCGGAAAGGAGATCCACCGAGTTGTTGCTCCACCAAGGCACTGCCAAATGCTGAAGCTTGAAGATGTGTTGCTGATCATTGCCTCGCCGGTGTAAGGTGCTGCCGCTGTCCGTCCAAGGAAGAAGTCGCTGCCCTCTTGCATTGTTGATTACCATGGAACGTAGCCTGTTGCCGTGAAGGATTACTACTTTGCTACGGGGGAGGAGAAGGACCATCAACATGAGGCCAAAAATTCCTCCTTTACGCCCAAGCCTTCCCTTAGCTACTTTCAAAGTGGTGTTAAAAGAGAATAAAGAGAAGTAATCTTTAGGTCTAGGTAGAGTACCATCGGATTCATTCGCCGCTAGAGCCCCAAAAGTTGCCACTGCATCATGCCTAAGCTGGTCTGTCTGCCCAATCAGTAAATCGAATTCGCTCATCCTGTCTAGATCTGCAATCATATCTAGTTAACCATGAACTAATTAGACTCGTGAACAAGCCCGGACCTGCGATAGCACCTGTAACCCATCTATGATCCGATGTAGAGAGAAAAGAAAGCTTGAGCACGCAACCCGGTCCGGTCCAGTATTTGTTTATTTTGAACCAACCCAAAGTAGTCTGGTTCAGTCCATTAAAAATACAGAAATAATTTGAAGGTCTTCTGTACCTCGGATAGAGGTGAAACTAAATATCCTACTGATTTTGGACGCTCCGGATACAGTGGTGGGTTATTTTAAGGATTTAAAGATAAAAAGGGACAAACCATAACATTGGACTCAAAGATCTCAAAGGTAAATTTATTTAAAGGTGATAAAATTTATTATTTTGTATAAAGTGTAAAATCAAAGGAGAATTAATGGACTCTAAGTACCAATCTCACTGTGGACTAACTTAGGGATTCAAGTTAAACCCTAAGGAACCACGTAAAATTTCTTGCATGTTATTTTGTGCATGTGACATTCTTATTTTGATTGTACTATCGTTTTGCACGGCAAGAGCCCCTTGGTCCCACTGAACCATCAAACCCGAATTGAAAAAATGCGGTCCACGGGGGCGGACGATCCTGCGCCCGAACATAAATAACAAATTTTAATTCAAGTAATGTGATTATAAATACATTAATTAAAATTTAACTTTTCTTAGAATTATACTTCAACACTTTCTTAATAAAGGGTCATGGTTCTCAAATTATATGTATGTTTTTATTCTACATTTTCACAAGATCATGTTTAATAATTTGAAAACTTTAAACCCATGAGGTTAGAAATATGGCTTTCTTTAAGATTAAGGTACATTTCTGTCGAACAATATTATTAATTGTATTTTATATTAAAGTAATTATTGTGTATATTATTTATTTTGATTTAGTGAATTTTATTCTTAGCATATGTATGTAAAAAAGAGTAACATTTTTAATTATTTTATCATGTATTTATAAATAATTATTAAAATTAAGCAAGAATTTTAATTAAACCCAGTAAAGGTGTCTAATTAGGGTCAAACTACATTTAATATTTTTCTAAATTACTAAAAAAATGTAAACTCTAAGTTAGAAGTAAAAATATCAAATTTTTTATATAAATTAAAATTATTATGTTTTAAAAAAATATTCATAAAAACTGCACGAAGATTCCAACTAATAATGCTAGAAATGTTAAAACGCAATGAAAAAAAAACGAGCACTTTAATATAAGAGGGCTCTTAACACATAATAAAATGATTAATAAAAAATGCAACTTATCAAAGGCTAGTAGGCCATCGTTGTGGTGAGTTGTTTACCTCCTTAGAAGTAGTTACTTAAGATAAAATAATAAATTAAGTAACTTTATTTAGTTATTTAAAAATATTATTTTGGAAAAAAATGTACGTATCTAAATGGAAAGGATCACTTTTAAAACTATTTTTTCGTGTGGTTGGGTGAAATAAGAAAGTTATGATTTACGGTCATTATTTTTTTCTCATTTTTTGTGAAAAAATAATTATATATTACATAAGAATTTGTCACATAATATTTAGCTTTTCTTTTATCGTATATTTCTTTTATTGTAGTTTCTCATCACTAAAAGCAAGCTTTCCTGATAGACCCGTCACCGTGGACGCTTTCCTTTGTTTTTTTCAATCTTTATCTTCGTTGTACTCCTATACAAACTCCATTTAGGATCTATGCAATATTGCAGGCGTCTTTTCAAGTGTAATTGCAGATTTTTATTCAACTCTTTGAAGTTACAGCACTGACATAATTTCTATGTTTTTCGCCATGTTGGGTATGAGCCAATCTTATGCAAATAACCTTCAATGCACCTCACAAATTTCTCTTTTTTCTTCTTTTTTCTTTTTTAAGAACAAGTTGAAATAATTTTAGTCTTCTTACTTTAGAACAAATAATTTAGTATTTTATTTTCAATTTGAATAAATTTCGTTTTTGTTGGATTTCGGCTCAATTTTTTTGCTTTGAAGTTTCAAAATATATACCTGGGGTATTGGATTTTTTTTAATTGAGTGGAACACAATATTTTTGTAATTTTATTTCTTTCCACACTTGGGAATATCATGGAGTTGTTTGATTGCAGTGCTAAAGTCTTATTTAATTTTTTTGTTTGAGGGAATTATGTTTCTAAACCTTTTATTTGAATTTTTCAGTAGCTTGAATCATCACCTCATTGACAATTGCCGCAATCACATGCATACTCCTCATCTTCGGTAACTCGGGCCTTGTTTACCCAACAAACGATGAGGCGGGAAGGAGGGAAGAGACGGACGAGCCTCATGTTTGAGTGGAAGATGCACTCCAGAATCAAGGTCACACTGATTTAAGGGTAACATAGTCTCTGTAATATAAATTCAACAGCTATAATCTCTTTTTTTTCTTCCCAAGAAGCTAATGTCTTTGTTATATTGTAATCAAGGGTTCAAATTTATAAAATGCTTTTAAGGAGGCTTACATCTCATTTGCTTGAGGCATATAATTGGGTGTTTCATCTTAAACTACCAGTGTTCTTCTTTAAATAATGCCATTTTTTTCTAGAAAAAACAGATGAGGCCTAATTTTAGCTTAAAATTGATTTTTTAAGCCTATGCAACTTCATTTCTAACCACATTTTTTATTTAAAAATTACCTTAAATTGACCACTATAACTAAGCTTTGTAAATCAATTACATACATTGATGACTCAAGTTTACAAGATTTTATGATTTATTCCAATTAAATCATTGAGAAAAATAACAAAAATACCAACAAATTGATTAAACTAAATTACACTTTAAGAAGAACGAGAATCACATATTTGTCAAAATTTTTTATTCATTTTTAACAAATTTGTAATTGCAATTTGTTGCCATCCATACACACTCAGTGATTTTTCACACGTTAAACTACAAAGGACCATTTTACAAAGGAGCGCATATATACTCAGTAGAGTATGCCCGCTTTAGAGCTCCTTGCCCTGATATAGTCTTCCAACCGGTAAAATATTTATGATTTCCTATTTTGATCAACCACCTTATTAAATTACAAAAATATTATTTATCTCTTTTCTAATGAAACAATAATTTTTCTGCTTGGTAAACCACGTAAACTATAAACTCGTGATCGCCATTCGATCAGGAACGGACGGCTCCAAATGCATGTGGCGCACGAAAAAAATTTTACAAAAGAAAGAAAAATCCATCATGCACAGAACCAACCCGGGTCAATCATACAAATTCTTCTCGGGAAAATATCATAAATAATCCGGTCCGGCTCACACAACGTTCCCGACCCGCGAAAAAGCTAAGGGATGCGGGCGGCGCCGTCGACAATGGCCGTCCATCTCCGCCTCTACCCGCCGGCAGCCGCACCTACCTTGACCTCCTCAATCTTCCCCTCCTCGTCCCTCTCCCTCTGCTCTCTCTTCTCCCTCCTCCTCCCCCTCCCGCGGCCTCATCATGAGTATGGAGGCCGGCATCGGCGTCATGGGCACCAAGCTCGGCATGATGACATACTTTGACCCCGACGAAAGGTCCTCCCCGTCACCGTCGTCGGCTTCCGGGAAGGCAACATCGTTAGTCAGGGATGCGACTGCGTGATTGGACGGTGATTTTGACGGTTGCAAAGGATAAAGATTGAAGCTTTTGTTGGGTGGTTTGTGTGGGGCATGTGTGTGTGTGTGAAGACTTGAGTGGTAATTTTGATTGTCGTGAAGGCTAAAGATTGAGTCTTTGTTGGGTGGTTTGTGTGGGTGTTTGTGTTTGAGCGGGGGTTTTGAGTGTTGGGAACGGTGAAGATTGAGTGTTTTTGTTGGGTGATTTGTGTAGGCGCGTGTGTGTTTTTGGGTGATGATTTTGATAGTTGCAAAGGTTAGGTTGGATTTTCGACGTGTGTATATATATATATATATATATATTATTATCATATCTTATTATTAAAATTTGGGTATAAATTAAATTGATTTATTATATTATATATTTAAAATAAATATGAATAAATATGTATAGATATTATTTTTATAATTTTTAATTTATGATAAATTAAATTAAAATTATAAAAAATAAGGATAAATACGATTATAAAGATAAATACGGTTATTGTTATTGAATTCGCTTCGGAACTGGTGCTGAATTTGAAGATCAAAATTTAAAGAAGTCAATAATCGTTTTGTTATTATACATTCAACTTCTCTTATTAAATTTTATTTTTTTAATTTAATCTAAAAAAGGTTTTATTGATAATATTTTTATTATTTATATAATTTAGTTAAATTTAAAATTTATACAACAGGCTAAGGATTTGAATATTTTGCTTTTTGGGTGGTCATTTGTGTAGGTGAAGACGGCGATGACGTATGGGTATGATGCGGTGCTGGTGGGGTACCTGAGGGTGAGGGACAGGAAGCTGACCAAGCCGGAGCTGGGGCACTTGAACAAGGCCGGGGCAATTCCAATTTGCAAGAGTTTCGGTTGGTGTCCGTGGAGGGGTTTGAGCCTGGGCAGGGGTTAGCTGTGGATGAGATTTTCAAGGCGGGGATCTTGTTGGTGTCTCTGGTACCACCATTGGCAAGGGTTTTCAAGGTATTTTTTATAGTTTTCTCTATCATTTTGTCTTCTCTTCTTTCTTTCGCTATTTAGTCTCGAGTTGCGACATGGTTGTCTAATTGTTGTGGCCTCTCTCCTTTCGCCTAAAATGATTGTCAAATTGTCCTTGGGGATGCTTATAAAAATCAGTAACAACGGAATAAATAGGGAAAAAGTTGAAGGCTACTGGTGGAATATCCTTTTGCAAGTTAGAGCTTTGGGTATATAGACCTCACTATGCCATCCTCATAGCGTCAGTCAAGCAAAGAGATTTATATTGTTGTTAAAGTGTTAACTGAGTCTTGACATGAGCTATCTATGCCTTTCCTGTGAATAAGTTGTGCCTTAATTGATTCACACATCAGCTTGAACAATCTGTTACATGATCTCTTGTCCTCGTTTAGTAGAGCCTTTATGTGATCTGAGTCCATGCTACAGGAAAGAGTTTGAGGCATGAGAAACTTTATTTTAATTTGTGGGATTTATGTGTATGAAGCTTGAGTGTTCCTTCACTGATATGGTACTAATATTTGTCCTTGCATCATGCTGTTAATGGTCACTTGCAAACACGGTCAATAATGTGTTGGCAACTGTTTTTTCTAGTCGGTATATAAAGTAATAGTTGGCTATGTACGTAAAACTGCTAATTGATTGGACGAAAATAAAACCATTTATTTTATGGAAAAATCATAGTATGGATTCCCTATAAGGGAAAAAAATTGAAGAAGTCCCCATTAATGCATTTGCAAGAATCAGCTTAACAAGTCAATAAACAATTTTGATATTGAGGAGAGAGAGCTGAATGGATATGTGAAAAAGAATTTTGTTAGAGAAGACATGATTGGTCTATCAGCCAGTAAGGATTCTTTGCCTTCTTGAACTCTTTCAAATACTTAATCTTTTAAATTTTTAAGATACTTGCTTTGGTAACCATTTTCTATTTGTTGTGCATGTCAATTCTGTTGTAATATTCATCACCTCCTTGAGCTGCGAAAGTCTGAAGAGTTCTACATAGTTGTATTTTTTCCCCATTGGAGTACTAGTTACAAAATGTGAACAATGTCTCGTGTAGGTGGAATCAAGCGACATAATTTTAAGCGCGGTCTTATGACTCATGATTCCAAGAGCCACAGAGCATTTGGGTTCAATTGGTGCTGGAACAACTCCTGGTCGTGTGCACAAGGGAAGGCAAATGCCTGGTAGGATGGGAGGGGCAACAAGGAAAATCAGAAAGCTGAAAGTTTTTAAGATAGACAATGAACTCAGGCTGCTGATGATAAAGGGTGCAGTCCCTTACAAACCCGGAAATCTTCTTCGCATTAATCCAGTAAAAATTGTGGGAAAGAACATCCCAAAAAATTAGGTTTTTGTAAATCTCTTATGTTGTAATTTCCGGCTTTTATTTTTGTTTAATGTAAGCTGCATTTTTAAAATCTAGGTTCACTGACAAATCGGCTATAAATTTATCAGTTTTCCTTCTATTAATGTTTTGCACCGGAGACAACTTCTAGTGATGGTTTCTGTGACTTCTCTTCTTAGAACATGTTGGCAACCAGGGACGCTATTTTGGTTCCTCTCTGGAGGTTCTAAAATTTCAATCTAAAAATTCAAATTACTCTTGAACTCTTTTAATTGTGAAAAAGGTTTGTTACCAAATTAGCAACAGTAGAAAATCATCATATCTAAATCTCTTCATTCTGACTTTATAATTTTCCACGTAAAAGTAAAAACCAATCATTTGGATATCAGCCATAACCCAACCGCAACATTTCCAAATGATGGTTATTCTCTACTCTTGCCGTAACCTATGAAAAGGATAGTGCAAAAATTCAGGAACGGTTCTTCATGAGTTACTTCAAATGAATTGTTCTTATGAAGCCTTAGGGTGCGCTTAATTTTCAACAACAAAATAAACAGCCCACTGTAAATCTACACCAATATCAAATTGATAAATCTGCTCAAGGTCTCAGTGAACACCGCGTATATTTTCCAAGACACTAAAGAATTTTACCAAGAATGCCTACCAGCAGTTTGCTACAATAAAATAATCCATGAAAAATAAGTGTTCTCAGCAAATATTATCACAATAGTGTTGAATCCTTATTTTACCATCTTCAGATAGTTGCACCCAGAGAAGCACCTAACGAAATATTCACTTGTTTTAACTTGAATTTTTGAATCAATAGACAGCATAGAATCCATGTGATGATTAAGGACAAAATTATCCAATTAGATATATAGCATATTCAGATCAAAATACTTCAGCAAATAACTCAACATAAACATTTACCAGGTTTAGTTCAAACTAAAAAGAGCCATTTCCTCCACTGCACAAGTTATTTCTTCTACATCAAAATGGTAATGAAGAGAAAGTTACAGGCAAACCTCACTGGCTGTATTTGGGAATTTCACCCTTTTTCAGAAGAGAGAGTGCAAACTCTCCAGTGTCGATAAGGTCAGCAATATTGTGAATAGATCTCTCCTCAGAGCCTATAAGGAAAATGGTACGAACTTCAGCTTTTTCGCCAATCGTGCAGCCAATGTCAATGGGAGCTTAGGGAATTTAGGCTCCTAAGAATTTGACGGTAGAGAGAAATGACCTTAGGTCTATTTCTTGCTAAATCTTCTACGGTGGCCCAGATTAGACCTCTTCCCATCCGCTGCTCCTGCCGAAAATCACTAATCAGAAAACTTGAAGAAAATCACAATGCAAGAACTACTAAAGCCAATCTTTGAACTACATAAATTCAAAAACTAAAAGAACTATAAACCAAGACCTACTACCATAAGATAAAGCTTCGTTTTTGTTCAACACAAAGCAAGAGTGGAAGGGTATACAGCACCCGCAACGCAAAAATATATAGTTCGGTGAAAAAAGGGTTTTAGTTTGGCTATGGTTGAAAACTATAAGCAATTAAAAGCAGTTTTCAATTTCAATAGAAATATTACCCCCAATAGACAAAGCACAGTCTAGAAACTCAAAACATATCTTCCTGGACAGCAAGGGCATGATAAGGAATAACAGTGATGGCGTAAGGAGGCTGAATTGCTTGAATTGGAAGGGTGTAAAAGGTGATAAGGTGGTGCGGGCTGCACATTATATTTACACCATTGGAATTTGGCATTTGAATCAACCGAGGGGAAAAACACTAAAGCAGAAGCAAGACTTATTCAGGCTATTCCATTTAAATCAGTTTGACCTGCTAAGACAGCAGTATCCCCGCTACCAGGGTATTTCTAAAATATAAAATAGCATATTTAAAAAACCTAAGACACAGAGTATTGATATGACCATATTCTAAAAATATTGTTCATCACAACAAGGATAATAATTTGTCAAACCAATTTAATCTCAACATGCTTAATTCACACCAAAAAAGGTCAACATACCTAAACGTTTAACACAACACACAAGAACGAATTGTCTAAATTAAAAATCTAGCTTGCGTTACATAAAACTATAATAGAATAAAAATTTCAGAAAATATGCAAACATTCACACAAGTGAAAAAACAAACAAATTTCAACTTAGCATAACAAAGACTCAACTAATGTTTAACAAGCACAACAAAACGTGCATAATTTAGGAGCAAGAGTTACATAACCACATTCACAAATTAAACTAATTAGGATACCCAATCTAGGTTCTAGTAAACTAAAGAAACAATCAACCAGTTTCAAAAAGAAAAAGACAAATAAGACAGAGCAATAAGAATAGTTACAATAGAGGCAATCCAAGATGCAGGGAAGGTGCTGGGTGATGGGAGACGGTGATCCCGATGGCCAGAGATGCTGGGAAGGTGCTGGGTGATGGGAGACGTCGGTCTTGATGGCCAGAAGACTGCACCGGCGGTGGCGGCCAGCCGGCTGTGAGGGAAGAGGTGTGGAAAGATCGGTGTTTAGGTTTCATATTATACCCATTTCCAAAGTACGTTAATTTAGCATTATAAATTATGACAATAATAAATAAATAATTTAAATTAAATAAATTCGTTAAATTTATATGACAATTACTAATTTCAAGATAAATGTTAAATTAAAAGTGAGATTTATAGTTATATATAAAACAATTAAATAATATTGATTAAATCAATAAATCACTAGTAGTAGAATTTTCTGTCATATCTACCTATATTGCCTATATTTAAAATTAATTTGGTTAAATTAATTAGGGCAAAATGGTAATGAAGAGAAAGTTACAAGCAAACCTCACTGGCTGTATTTGGGAATTTCACCCTTTTTCAGAAGAGAGAGTGCAAACTCTCCAGTGTCGATAAGGTCAGCAATATTGTGAATAGATCTCTCCTCAGAGCCTATAAGGAAAATGGTACGAACTTCAGCTTTTTTCGCCAATCGTGCAGCCAATGTCAATGGGAGCTTAGGGGAATTTAGGCTCCTAAGAATTTGACGGTAGAGAGAAATGACCTTAGGTCTATTTCTTGCTAAATCTTCTGCGGTGGCCCAGATTAGACCTCTTCCCATCCGCTGCTCCTGCCGAAAATCACTAATCAGAAAACTTGAAGAAAATCACAATGCAAGAACTACTAAAGCCAATCTTTGAACTACATAAATTCAAAAACTAAAAGAACTATAAACCAAGACCTACTACCATAAGATAAAGCTTCGTTTTTGTTCAACACAAAGCAAGAGTGGAAGGGTATACAGCACCCGCAACGCAAAAATATATAGTTCGGTGAAAAAAGGGTTTTAGTTTGGCTATGGTTGAAAACTATAAGCAATTAAAAGCAGTTTTCAATTTCAATAGAAATATTACCCCCAATAGACAAAGCACAGTCTAGAAACTCAAAACATATCTTCCTGGACAGCAAGGGCATGATAAGGAATAACAGTGATGGCGTAAGGAGGCTGAATTGCTTGAATTGGAAGGGTGTAAAAGGTGATAAGGTGGTGCGGGCTGCACATTATATTTACACCATTGGAATTTGGCATTTGAATCAACCGAGGGGAAAAACACTAAAGCAGAAGCAAGACTTATTCAGGCTATTCCATTTAAATCAGTTTGACCTGCTAAGACAGCAGTATCCCCGCTACCAGGGTATTTCTAAAATATAAAATAGCATATTTAAAAAACCTAAGACACAGAGTATTGATATGACCATATTCTAAAAATATTGTTCATCACAACAAGGATAATAATTTGTCAAACCAATTTAATCTCAACATGCTTAATTCACACCAAAAAAGGTCAACATACCTAAACGTTTAACACAACACACAAGAACGAATTGTCTAAATTAAAAATCTAGCTTGCGTTACATAAAACTATAATAGAATAAAAATTTCAGAAAATATGCAAACATTCACACAAGTGAAAAAACAAACAAATTTCAACTTAGCATAACAAAGACTCAACTAATGTTTAACAAGCACAACAAAACGTGCATAATTTAGGAGCAAGAGTTACATAACCACATTCACAAATTAAACTAATTAGGATACCCAATCTAGGTTCTAGTAAACTAAAGAAACAATCAACCAGTTTCAAAAAGAAAAAGACAAATAAGACAGAGCAATAAGAATAGTTACAATAGAGGCAATCCAAGATGCAGGGAAGGTGCTGGGTGATGGGAGACGGTGATCCCGATGGCCAGAGATGCTGGGAAGGTGCTGGGTGATGGGAGACGTCGGTCTTGATGGCCAGAAGACTGCACCGGCGGTGGCGGCCAGCCGGCTGTGAGGGAAGAGGTGTGGAAAGATCGGTGTTTAGGTTTCATATTATACCCATTTCCAAAGTACGTTAATTTAGCATTATAAATTATGACAATAATAAATAAATAATTTAAATTAAATAAATTCGTTAAATTTATATGACAATTACTAATTTCAAGATAAATGTTAAATTAAAAGTGAGATTTATAGTTATATATAAAACAATTAAATAATATTGATTAAATCAATAAATCACTAGTAGTAGAATTTTCTGTCATATCTACCTATATTGCCTATATTTAAAATTAATTTGGTTAAATTAATTAGGTCAAAATGGTAATGAAGAGAAAGTTACAAGCAAACCTCACTGGCTGTATTTGGGAATTTCACCCTTTTTCATTACCGGATAATGATTCATTATGAGGAAACACATAGAGAGTTGAACATCGTGGAACAGTAGCATTCAATCAATTATTTACTCCATCCATGAACTCATTGTTTAAAACACAAGCAGTAATTCACTCGCAAAAGGTCATGAAACCAACTCGACAGAGCTCCACAATATAATTATTATTCCTTTGATCTGCAAAACAGTTTTTTGACTGGAAATTTTAGAAAAACTAGAACAACGTTTACTGGGGCAAGGTCCAGCAGCAGAATATAGTTTGTGAAGCTCCCTAACTCAAATTTCCAGTTCAGATTTATCAACACAAACAATAATTTTTTAAAAGATGTCTTAAAATAGCAAGATAGCACAAAAATTCAGGTACAGTTCTTCATGAGTTACCTCAAATGAATTGTTCTTATGAAGCCATAGCATGCGCTTAATTTTTAACAACCAGATAAACAGCCTACTGTAAATCTACACCAATATCAAATGATAAATCTGCTCAAGGGCTCAGTGAACACCTCGTACATTTCCCACGACACTAAAGAATTTTACCAAGAATGGCAAGCAGCAGCTTACAGCAATAAGTATGACATGAAAAATAAGTGTTTTCAGCAAATATTATGACACTAGTGTTGAATCCTCAGTTTACCATTTTCAGATAGTTGCACCCAGAGAAGCACCTAACAAAATTACTTTCACTTATTTTAACATAAATTTTGAATCAATAGACAACATAGAATCCATGTTGCAAACTCACTAACTGTTGACATATAAAACAAAAAGTTATGTCAAAACAATAGATGAAACATGGTGTAAGACCCAAGGGAAAAGAGTGGGTCCCATTTAAATGGGTGTACCCAATGCCCATACTTACGTGGCTGAACATATATAAAATCTAATCTCATGCAAAATTAGAAAAGGACGCAAGTTCGAGAAACCCCATGTTCAGCCATTAATTGGAGTTGGGGGAACCCAAGTAATGGGCAACCCCAATGCCCATATTTTGCACTTCAATCAAATGGGGAAGGTAGCAATCTCCACTCATAAAAAGGTAAAAAATTACTTTCTCAGAAACAATAAAAATGAGAGGAGAAACTAGAGAAAAAAAATCACATGCACATGAGAAATTGTTGATTGAAGTAATTAAAATTCAAAATTTATATTTCAATCGACCGTAGTTAAGGTCATTTGAGAAAATTAAATATGTGTAAATACAAATGAATTTTCTTCTTCTCCAAGAGGATTTGGCAAGTCTGAAAACTCATAAGCGTTTGAAAGAATTTCACTTTTATCTCGATTAAAGAGTCGGATTAAAAATAAAATAAAAATTTTGTATATTTATAAAATATCAAATTTTATATGTGTACACATTTTCAGGCATACCCGGTGAGGCTCTTTAAGTCCTCACATATTCTTTTGCCATTGTGCAGGTAAAAGAAAAGGAAGAAAGAAATGATCGTGATAATGGAGAAGTGTCTTGTCATTACTTTTGATGACGAAAAATTTCAAAGCTACATTGAAAGGGACTCAAAACATCCCAACGTTAAAGATGGGAAGGCCGAACCCTAAAAGTTGATCATTACCAGATGGGCCCACTCAATGGGTCTTTTCTACGCACTAAGGCTTTAAATGAAAAGGCAAATGTGTTTTAAAGATTGGGGATCTAACCCTAACCCAACCCACCAACATGCAAAGGGCCCAACCAAAATGGGACGAAAGAGGAAGAGAAACTATGATGTCCACATGAAGGAAATTGACTTGAGGGGCAAGCTTGCCTCGAAAATAGAAAAAATGGGAAATCATTTGTCTCTCAAAAATTTGGGCAATACTTGTATTTCTCCAATGAAGGGGCCCAAGCCCCTAAAAGCATCGCATGTGTCACTCAATAGCGTGAGTAACTCCCAAGCACTAAGTCAGGACATCAAAATTCAACTAAAAAGGAGGTAATTGAGCTAAAAATATGGTTTTAGCCTATTAAATTTAATTAAGAAAAATGATCAAGTACTCATGCGACGACACACTCAACAAGGACCACAAAAGTATGAAGTGCCCCAACAAAAATTTAAAAAGCTCAAATGCGATTGTTCAAGAAAATCTTCAATCTGGGAAGGCAACCATTTCCCATCAAAGAAAAGTGAAAACTAAACAAAAAAAGATGATTATAGAAGACTTTGAGTCTCCTGAGCCAAGAAACATACATAAGAGGTCACAATTCAAGCATAAGATGACCTAAAATGAATGTAAAAAAAATCAAATCTACAAATTTAAAAGAGCCTTCAAGTCTTCAACTTCTTTCATCTTTTTGAGTTGGTTTAAATTTTCTCCCGACTTCAAGGTTCCCTTAAATTTTGTAGATTTGATTTCTTTTTTATTCGTTTAATGTCATCCTATGCTTAAATGGTGGCCTTTTACGAATATTTCTTAGCTTGGGCGACTCAAAATCTTCCTTGACAGTTCTTTTTAGTTCATTTTCTCGTTTTCATCTAATGGGATGTGGTTGCCTCCTCGGATTGAAAAACTTCTTGAACTCCCGAGCTTGAGCTTTTTGAAATTTTTTTGGGCCAGTTCATACTTTCGTGGTCCTTGTCGGATGTCTCATCTCGAGTACTTAGAATATTTTCCTTAATTGAACTTAATGGGATAAACCCATTTTTAGGTCAATAACCTCTCTTTCAATTGAACTTTGTCGCCTCGACTTGATATATGGGTGTTGACTTTTGCTCACACCATTAAGTGGCACAAGAAATGCTTTTAGGAGGTTGGACCACTTGGTTGGAGAAATGCAAGTATTGTTCAAACTTTTAATAAACTAGTGATCTCCCATTTTTTCTACTTTCGGGTCAAGCTTACCACTCTACGCCGTAGCTTCCCTTCCTCTTTTGTCCCATTTGGATGGGACCGCTGCATGTTGACGGTTTGGGTAAGGGTTAGGTCTCCTATCTTTGAAACACATATGCTTCCTCATTTAAAACCTTGACTCCTGGACATGACCCTTGAGTGGGCCCATCCGGGAAAAGACCGACTTTCATGGTTCGACCTTCACATATTTCAGCTTTGGGGCGTTTTGAGTCCCTTTCAATGTAGCATTGACATTTTCCCTCATCAAAAGTAATGACGAGACACCTCTTCATTGTAACGGACATTTCTTTCTTCCTTTTTCTTTCGCCAACACAATGGAAAGAAAATATGTGAGGACTTAAGGGGTCCCACCGGGTGTGCTAAAAAATGTGTATGAATATAAAATTTGATCTTTTATAAACGCAGAAAAATTTTATTTTATTTTATCTCACTCCTTAATTTAGACGAACATGAAGTTCTTTCGACCTATTATAAATTTTCAGATTTGTCAAATCCTCGTGTAGAAGAAAATTCATTTGTACTTACACATATTTAATTTTTTCAAATGGCCTTAACTAGGGTTGATTGAAGTATAAATTTTGAATTTTAATTACTTAAATCATTAATTTCTCATGTGCACGGTGCTTTTTTTTCTCTGGTTTCTCCTGCTCTCTTTTTTCTGTCCTAGAAAAAGAGAATTTTACCTTTTTATAAGAGAGGTTACCTCCTTCCCCATCTGATCATGTAGAAGTGCAAAACGTGGGGATTGGGGTTGAGCCCATTACTTGGGTTCCCCCAACTCCCATTAACTGTTAGACATCAAGTTTCTCCAACTTACACCTTTTCTGCTTTTGCATGAAATTCGATTTATTATAGGTTAAGCCGCATTAAGTACAGGCATTGGGAACACCCATTTAAATGGGACCCACTCTTCTCCCTTGGACCCTACACTAAGTTTCATCTATTTTTTTACATACCTTTTTTTATGTCACACTCACGTAAAGATATTGATGAATAAGGTCAAAATTATCCAATCAGAGATCTACCATATTCAGATCAGAATACTTCACCAAATAAATTGATATCAAGATTTATCAGGTTTAGTTCAAACTAAAAAGAGCCATTTCCTCCACTGCACAAGTTATTTCTTCTACATCAAAATGGTAATGAAGAGAAAGTTATTGACAAACCTCACTGGCTATATTTGGGAATTTTACCTTTTTTTAGAAGAGAGGTGCATACTCTCCGGTGTCGATAAGGTCAGCAATATTGTGAATAGATCTCTCCTCAGAGCCTATAAGGAAAATGGTACGAACTTTAGCCTTTTTCGCCAATCTTGCGGCCAATGTCAATGGGAGCTTAGGGGAATTTAGGCTCCTAAGAATTTGACGGTAGAGAGAAATGACCTTAGGTCTATTTCTCGCTAAATCTTCTGCAGTAACCCAGATTATACCTCCTCCCAACTGCAGCTTCATCCAAAAATCACTAATCAGAAAACTTGAAGAAAATCACAAAGCAAGAACTACTGAAACTAATCCTTGTAATGCATAATTTCGAAAACTAAAAGAACTATAAACCAAAGACTTAACTACCATCAGATAAAGCTTCGTTTTGTTCAACACAATGGGATGGGTATACGGGGCCTATAACACAAAAATTTCTAGTTTGGAGAAACAAAGGGTTTTAGTTTGGCTATGGCTGAAAACTACTAACATTCTAAAGCAGTTCTCAATTTCAATAGAAATATTATTACCCGAGAGGACATAGCACAGTCTAGGCATTCCGAAACAAATTTTGCTATACAGCAAGGGCATGGCGAGGAATAATAGTGATGGTGGAAGGTGGCCGAATTGTTTGAATTGGAAAGGTGTAAAAAAGTGAAAGGTGGTGCGGGCTGCACACCATAGTTACACCATTGGAATTTGGCATTTAAATCAACTGAGGCTAAAAACACTAAAGTAGAAGCAGGCTGATTCAAGCCCATTCCTTTTGAATCAGTTTGACCAGCTAAGAAAGTAGGTATCTCCACTATCAGCATATTTCTTCTTATTCTTCGTCTTCCACCTGATAGGGTGTTGGGGGTATGGATCCTAAATCAGTTTAGGAATGATGTAGGACCAGTGTACTGATATGACCATATCCGCAAAATATTGTTTCTCACAACAAGAAATAATTTGTCAAATATACATAAATGTTTAATACAACACACAAGAACGACTTGTCTAAATTAAAATTCTAGGTTGTATTACACAAAACTATAATACGCAACACAAGTGAAAAAAGCAAACAAATTTCAACTTAACATAACAAAGACTCAACTCATGTTTATCAATTTCATCCAAACATGCATAATTTACAAACATGAGCTACATAATTGTAAAATACACAACCACATTCAGAAGATATACAACTTAGGATATCCAATCTGGGTTCTAGTAAAATGAAGGAACAATCAACCAGTTTCAAGAAAGACGTGAAAAAGAAGACAGAGCCGTAAGAATAGTTACAATGGAGGCGATGCTAGATGTCAGGAAGGTGTTAGGTGATGGGAGACGACTGTGTTGATGGCCAGGATTTTGGACTGCACTAACGATGGTGAGCAGCCGCCAGTGAGGTGCCGCCAGAGAGGGAAGAGGTGTGCTAGCGGCAAGGGAAGAGGTGTGGAAGGAAGGATCAGTGTTTAGGTTTTAGATTATATTTCCCAATATACACATGCCTCAACAGTCAACACCACATTTTTAAGTACCATACCGGCATCATACCATATTTTTACGGGTACATAGTATATTTGGTTCAACCGGGTTTAACGGAATTTCCTACATTATACCGGATTAAATATTTAATTATATGATTCCCACCTTCAAAAAAACTTTTACAAGTGCCTCTCCTACTTTATCAACTAATATTTGAAACCTTAGATAGATAATACACAATAATAACTCTAAATCAACATGACAAGAGAAATATAAAACACAAACTAACTTGCTATATTTTTTCTTTTAAAGAAAAAGCAAGTAATGCTATAAAAACGTCATCATAATTACTTTATTTCTTTCTTTTAAAAAAACAACATTTCCAATGGCTGTGCTAGGAAGCAACACATGAAACACAACACAAGAAAGCCAAAATGTATAATTATTATAACTATTATAAAGCAAATAAATCATCAAATCGAACAGCTGAAGCAAGTTCCAACCTTCAGGTGATAATATCACAGAGTAAAAGTTGTTGAGACTAAACTTAAGCGCCCAAAATGAGCAGGTATCAAATCAACAATTAGATTAGATAATCATCAGTTTTTGAATAAAACACAGAACACAAACATTTGATAAATTGTGCTCAAACCAAAATTAGCCAAATCAATAAATCAAAATATCCAAATCACACAATCAGTGGAAGAGAAAGAAAAAGAAAATAACAATAAAAAATTATAAACCTCACGAATAATAGTTGGGCTGACACAGAAAATTGAATGTGGCAGCAATCTCGGCGGCGAGGCGAAGCGCCGGCGGCGGCTGGGCAGGCGGCGGGGGGTTCCGGAGATTAGGGAGGGAGTACGAGGAATCGGGCAAAATAAATATATAGCCGGTTCGCCGGTTTTGGTGAAAACCGGACGCTTTTCGACGTAATAAAAGCCTCATCGGACCGGACTTTTGATGGGTCCAGATTCAAAAAATATCTATTTATTCTTTTTAAAATTTATTGATATATAAGCAGCCATATAAAAAACAGCAATATAAAATCATATTTTCTTATCGGCCATATATGGTAAGAACCATATTATAATTTTTTTGCTTGCTACTTTAATGATGTATTTTATTTAAAAGTTTTAATCATACTCTACTTCAATTTGAATCAAAGTTTTTCTTGATATTCATTTATGAGATGTTAAAATAAAATCTTTCTTGAATTAATTTTGTAATATTATTATCCATAATTATTTAATTATTACTTGTGTTAAATTAAGAAAAATAGAATTATAAATGATATAAAGGCCAACAAAGTTTTCATTAACCATTGTCTATTTTAGTATAACGACATAGAAGCTTTTTATTAGTCTACGAGAACTTAATATATAAAGTCTTTTACCAAAATAAAGTATTATCTGACGGTGGAAAAATCAAGACCGATTATTAGAAAAAAGACAATAATTTTGACAATGGCAAAACTGCCCTCTAGTTCAGCTTTGAGTTGTATAAAACAAAGACTAAATCAAGCTGGTTTAAGATTTAAAAAAATTAAAAATTGAAGAAGGGGATGGTTACCCGTGGCGGTAGTCGCAGCGGCCAGAGTTGTGGCCACCACTACCCCAGCCCTTAGGTTCTAACTGCCCCGGTTGTCATTGTCTTAGTTCTACCGCCCGTGCAATCACAGTAGCCGCCGGCCCTGACGTTCAGGTGACCGGTCACTGCCCCACAGTTTGGGTCAGGTTGGACTGACCAACCCATTTTTAAAAGCTTCACTAAACCCAATACCGAGGGTACTTTAGACTATTTATGGATCTTTTTCTGGTAATTAGTCCCCATTTTCCTACACTTTTAGACTATAAAAAGTTATCCTCCTGTTCAGAAGCTCTAATGTATAAATACCTAAAGTTTAATTTTTGTAATAAATAATAGGAAAAATATCATAAATAGCCTCGTGTCAAAGTTTTCTTTCAAAACTAAATGAGTTCACAAGATCATATAAAAAATAGTCATTTTTTAAATTTTTATATTAATTATGACCAAATTTTATCATTTTTTAGATAATGACAAAAATACTCATAAGATTTCTTTTTACTAATACCAAAAATATTATAGATAAACTTATAATTTTTTACTAACTTTATATATAAAAATAAAAATTAATTGATAAATATTAAATAGAATATAAAAATATATTATTGATGAGCTAAAAATGCAAAAAATAATTTTTATTAAACTTTGGACAACT
The DNA here is from genome assembly GCA_033002965.1 of Piper betle. Lineage (NCBI taxonomy): Eukaryota > Viridiplantae > Streptophyta > Magnoliopsida > Piperales > Piperaceae > Piper > Piper betle. The sequence goes on along the minus strand of JAURVB010011768.1, from coordinate 938 downwards.
AAAAGAAAATTAAATTGTAATCCCCCAAAATAAAAATAATAATATATATATATATAGATAGATGTTTGAAATTTTAATTTGAAATTGTCACATTTTATTAAAAATTAAAACGTTTGTTTTATCCAATATATTTTTATTATAAATATTTTTCAAAAATAAAATAAAATATCATTCATTATATAAAACACAAAAAAATATGTTTGAGAAAATTTAAAGTTAAATTAAGGATATTTATGTTAATAAAATAAATATTATGAGTAAAACATTCTTCGAATATATGAATTGACTATATGTAAAATAAAAAGTTGACATCTGGCTATATCTAATATGAATTTAAAATTTTGGTTATTTGTGATAGAAAATATTAAAACTTGATTATTTATGATATTTTCCTTAACTAAGAAGTTTAAATGGTGAGCTTGCTCGATGAGTCAAAAGCCCAATCTTCTTTTATTTGATTGATGAGCTGAAATTCAAACTAATTCTACTTGAGTTGAACTTGAGTTGGACAAATGAAACTATCAACAACCCAACTTTGTTGGAGCAACTTCTTGTTTGTAAGGTTGCTAATGGATCAGAGTAAACCTGTTACCCGGCCTGACCCGACCCAACAATATCAGGTTTAGATACATCAATACAGGATTGGGCAAAAACACTCCTATGTGCTGCCTTAATCGGCTGCGCATAGGCAGCGCATCGTATCCAGGCCGTTGGATTTTGATCCAACGGCCTGGATCCATCATCCAAAATACCACCTGGATTTCCCTCCTGCGCGTGCCCTGCTTCCGGACCGTCCAGACCGCCCCCTGCTCCCCTTCCCGCCTGCCGCCCCTGAACTCGCCCTGCAGGCCCGCCCCTGCCTCCGCCCGGCAGGCCTCCTGCCGCCGCCCCTGCCCCCACCCCGCGCGCCTCCCCTGCACCCCTGTGTAACACCCCAA
>JAURVB010011767.1:0-11102 GCA_033002965.1 Piper betle | reverse complement strand
CTTGTGCTAGTTCGGTTACGTATTGCTAATAATGTTGAAAATGGTGCCACCGTCATCTTCAACATATATGCAACTCACGCTTGCTAAATTATTCACAATAGGTATATCTTTCGTCTCTGTTGTTAAAGGATCGGTTCCACAATATTGAACCTCAACGTATTAATTGGATCATCTAGGGTACCTAGTGTTGTGTGTGTCTGTAGAATGTGTTCAATGATATCATGCTAGCTCCTAGTGATTATTGAATGTTTGATAACTCCCCTCTACATGTACACCATGTTGGTGGGACAATATTGGTGACATATGAAAAGATGAACGGGTGCTCAATGGTACTCTGGTCTACATCAACTCGCTTCAACTAACTGGGCGTTGATGTGGGAGCAACCATGAGAATATGTGGTGATAAAATCACAAGCACAGTAAAAAACGAAACGTGTCTCTAAACTTGTCATGACATTCTGGTGAGATCCCGTACTAGCATCTGTGAAAAATCTTCTATGTCCATCTTATGTCTTCTCTAACCATTTGTGGACTTGTCCACTCAAGTATCATGACTTTTTAATCAAAAGATTGAGAAAGGACTAAAGAAAATAACGATATAACATTAGACGACTCCATGCAACGGCTCCAAAAACGGTTGATTATTTCCGTGTAATTGCCAAAAGTAACTTTGATATGGTGACACCAGGTTCCAGTTCATAAAGAACTAGATCAGTAATAGGTTGATTTGATTAAATGTTTGCAATGGTTAATTGATCTGTAAGACTGCGAATCGATAATATGGATGAAGTAACAACGAAGATCATGGGAATTGAAGGCATGTTAAAAAATGTGGGTGAAAATACATCGAAGTATGAAGTAAACGCATTATGGTGACTCAAGTGTTGATTAATGACATTTATCGTCCTCACAAAAACAAACTTATAATCAAACTTTATATATAATGGGAAAAAACATTAGTAACCAATTAATTTGATGGTTTGAAAATAATATAGTGATGAAGTAATTTGACTCATTTAGTGAAAACAGGTTAATACACTTCCAGGTTTCATAAGAGTCGTCTATAAAACTAACCTTCGGCGGTTTCGTCCTCTAAGTGGTCGCATTTGTATAAACACTAAATGCTAATACGCTATAGAAGTGGTATATTAAAACTCAACGTCCTGGGTGTAATATATTGTACGAAACATAATGCCACGTTCTTTCTCCAACGATAGCCTTCACCTTTGAACACGTATTGGGACGTGGTAAAGGGTAACGGTGCCGTAAACGCTCCACGCTATAGGTTTGACGGCTCAAAATTGGGTTAATAAGACTCTACAAAGTAAATAACGCTCATAGCGAAACCACTCATCGGCAAAGATAACAATAAAAAATAAAGAAAGGTTCTAATGATTGGTCTAAAAACAACGATGATGATAATAACAACGTAAAACGCGCTGAAAGTAAAATGTAACGTGTTTTGTGATGCGTATGGTGGGTGTACATAGATCATTGTGTAAATGGGGACACGTTAAAGAAAATAACTAATAATAAATAATAAATAAATAAATAAATACGCTCATTAATAAATAGATAAATAATAAATATATGAAAATAATTAATACTCTAATTATAAAATAATAACATATACTATACAAATACCACATTAACACAGGTAAATATCACATATCACTGGTGGTAATCATATAATGAATTAAATAAATAAATACATAATCATTCACTAAATAAATAAATAAATAAACAGTTAATTAACTTAAATTAATCATGAATAAAATAATATCATGATTATAATACAAGAATACATAATTAAATACATGATACATACACTTGAACAATCAAGTAGATAAATAAATATATACAATTTAGTAAACATAAATAAAATTATTAATAAGTAAATATATCATTATTAATAAATAATCATATGAACATGCATTATAATCAATAAACACACAAATAACAAGAGATGAATAATAATAATAAATAAATAAATAAAAATAATTATAATATCCAATCACGTTAAATCTTGTGAATATGCATATAAACTAATATATGGGTTCTCGAATTACCGAAAATAGTGCAAGAATGGATGAAAACGGTCAAGAAAATGGATGAACCGTCAAATGACTGGAACTAAACCAAGTTGAGCCGAGTGGCTTTGTCCGGGTTAAATAAGTGTTATCGCTAGGTCAGTGGGCTAATGGACATGACATGGACTCCGTCAGGCAAGGCTAGACGGACGCGAACACGGGCAAATGGGCTGGATGTGGTGGCCGTTGCCCGTCGCGAAATGCTTGACTAAGGTCATCGCTGATCAGGATTGATGGTTAAGGCGACATGAGTACACGTTGTAGGTGATGATCAAGGAGGTCCCGTCGACTCTTCGCGGAAGCATGGTCAGAAAGGTGGTAATACTTGCTCATGTAGAAGAATGTCCGGCGGCAACGCAGCAATGCCATGGTCATCGGTGGTCTCAAAAGCTCTTGGCACATGAAACTATATGGGTGGCTATGATCGGCTGCATGACTTGCGGTGTACAGAACATCGACGCCTACTTGCAGCAGCAGCATCGCCTCATCGCCAGCTAAAACTCATTGCTTGTAGTAACTTGGATGCTGCAAAAGGTGACGAGGTGGCCGACTTGTAGCCGATTGCAAGTGAAATCATGGTGCCGGTTTGGTGGAGTAAGAGCGAGCTGAGACCTGCTATGCTTTTAAATGGATGCACGCTCATGAACCGAATCATCATGTCACGGGCCTGGTTGGATCAGCTATCCAGAACAACTCATGTGAATCTAATCTTGGCGTCTTGAGATGAAGATGCAGTACGCTCACAATGCATAGGAATCCTGTTATGCTACTCTTAAGGATGACATGCAAACCAATTTACACATTAACAACAACTGTGATAAAAATCAATAAAAATTTTGTAATAAAACGGATAGAGCCTCCCTAAAAGTGCAATTAGGGGCCAACTTAGTTGAAATAATACATACAAACATATATGCATATATCAACAATTTCATTCACATAGAATCTAATCTCACTGTATACCCATTCTGAAGCTTGGGTCTCAAACCCACCTATGCAATCCATTCACATTTACATCATATCATCATGTCTTAGCATTGAATCGCATCATTCTCAATATAATAACATCATAAACAAAATATTAACCACTCTTCTCAATATAATAACATCATAAACAAATATTAACCATCTACTAATGACATGTGTCAAGCGACATCATTTGCTCCTCCGATCTAGTTGGGACATCCTAACTCGTGACTATCAAGTACGTATAGCATATAAACACGTCAGTAACAAGCGTTACTGGTCCAAAATATAACTATAATAAATTGGCTATGAGAGCAAACTCACATATGAAAGAAAACATTTGTATACTTCTCATGAACTCTCTGAAGGGCACCTACTGAGGAGACACTAGGTTGTAGACCTGGTAACAACAAGAACTGACTACTTTGCTGATGCCTCTCTCGACATTTTTCTCATTTCATTTTCTTGGTCCATTGGGACTACAAGTATATCCTAAGCCCTCTCCTTTACTCCCATAATTCTCTTGGCCTTGAGCATGAAGGCTGAGTACTCTCAGCCAGTCGCCTTTAGTACTTTTTAAACCACAAGTATGGACGTGCGCTGTACTTAATAGTACCCATAAACCTCCATGTTCTCTGGGTGTGTGGAACTCAAACACGAAGTTGTCAATATCCCATGGGAATGGAATAGCCCTGCTCACTAATCTAGAGCCAACTTTGACTATCACTTACAACCGCTCATGATACGTGCAAGTCAGTTTCACCATCTCTTGTCTCTTTCAAAACTCGATAAACTTATATATATATATATATATATATATATAGGCTTTGGAAGGGATTCATATAATAGGCTCAAAGATAACTTGTGGTGGATCTTGTTTTCGAAATCATTCTTGAGGGATCTCATCCTCGAGGGTTATTAATCTGGAAAACTGTTCAGCTAAATGGCCCAAGTAAGTGGGATCCAATAAAACGCCACTTAACCCATCCTGCAAGCATTAAAACAAACATACAATAGAATAGAGCATAAAAATACAGACGAGTCCTTAACAGACCTGGTAGAAGCTCTAAGCATGTTCTCGCGCCTAGGCGGTGAGCTCTTACTCTGTACCTACACATCAAATCTAGAAGCTAATACCCGCTAACTAAATGATGCATCAAACTCGTCATGATGAACACACTCAGATTCCAAACAACATCCATCAACAGTCAAATAATCATAAATGTGAAAATAATTCTAACTCATTATATTCATACCAATTTTATTGTGTTTTTCTAAGTTACGACGTAGTCGATTAGCATGCTCAGATTCAATTTACCTCATTAGATGACTTAAAAATCGGTCACTATTAATCACATCATGCAATCATCACTTCTTTCATAGTTAAACTTTTATCATGACAATTAATCAAACCTAGCATGTTGTGCTAACAATCATCAATTTTAAATAATTAACTTGGGGGTAATTATACCTCACGTCATCAGCAATCGGCGACGGCTTGGGTTTCGTTGAGCATCTCGGAGCTCAAATTCGGCGCTCGTCGGAGCCCAAAGTTCAATTGAGTTCAACTGGATGAGCTCCTCTAAAAATCCACCGAATTCTCGTTAATCCATTTTTCTGCTAAGGTTCCGGTGGTTTTTCGGTGATTTTAGTGGTTTTCTGGCAACTTTCTCGGTAGTTTTCCAGTAGCAGTCGCCCGCAGCGTCTGCTAGTGGAATAGCAAGGGTATTGGGCACCATTGGTGGTGGGTGACTAGATCTGGCTGGCCTGGGTGGTGATGGGCTCCGCTCCAATCGGGGACGGTCGTGGGTGGGTTGAAGGTAATGAAGCGATCACTTGATCCCGACGGCGCGATAGGCAATGGAAGCACGTCACAACGGCGTGGCTTACTTGCGTCATGAAGTTTGGGAGACGACCGGGAGCGCACAGGGTGTCACGGCAATGCTGTGACCAGTCTTGGCTGCGACGATTGGTGGCTAGGCCTAGCGGAGACGATCGGCAGCAAGGTGGCATTGGCGGCGGCGGCGATGACAAGCAAAGAGGGCGGTGTGGCAAGGGTTTGGACGGGGAAGGTGTTGGGGGAAGAAAAAATAGTTGGGCGGCAATATCGTAAATAAAACTTGACTCGAGTCGTACTCGAGTCAAAATAATAAATAGTTCGTAATAATTTCAAAAAACAAAAATAGATAAAATCTCATAAAATATATTATACGTCGTAACATCACAATGACATGCTCGATAACTGTTAACCCACCCAAACTACTCCATAACACATCCTAATGTGGTAAACGACATAAAACTAATTCTACAATCCACTATATATAAATATAAAAATAAACTAGCATACTCTCATATATTCTGATAACTCATTTTTTCAGTTGTATTCATGACGTTATCATTATATACTCTCATACACGCGAATAGCGTCGGCTCAATACACATGTTCTAAAACATACTCAACTCGAACTGACGTCTGAACTGATTGGTTAATGAGTATAAAACCCCGACTCGGATCGCGGGTTTTACAATCTTCCCACTTTATAAAAATTTCATCATGAAATTTTAACTTAAGGAGGTTCTACTAAAACTGAAATGTAGAAGTTGGATACACATCAGCTGTATCCTCCACTCTTCAATAGTCATGTACATCCTCACTAAAATTAGTTGCTCCAACATGACGAGTTCTGCTTGTGATACTGTCATTATCAAACATTCTATTTCTAATCTATTTGTGCCTATTCTGACATTACCATCATCATTCTCTTCTATTCTGATCCCTACTACTAACTTGGCAAAAATCCTAGGTCACCCCTAAGGGCCTACTGGGTTGGTCAAGTAGATACTCTAGAGTATTGCAAGGTACTAATCTAGGTTATGTCTAGAAAAACTACATTGAGGGCAAAGCCTACCTACTAGCATCTACTCATATCTCTCTGAACCTTATCTATGTGAAAAGTCAACTACATATACTCTCATGGAAACTCTATCCTAGGTCCTACAACTATCCGAAAGTGTACTATGAGTCTCCTGCTAAGTATGAGTTTATAGGCTAATAAGCTGCATGGCTCACTGTCGCCAGTCTAGTTCCAACTCTCAGGTGTCCCTGTATAAGGAACTCGACCGCTCATTGGGTCCTAGTTGACTCTGTCCTGAGTCAAGTATCTCACTCTATTCTATAAGAGAACAAGGATAGATGCTATGACTCTACTCTATACTATGGCTATGGTGGCTATCTATACAACCACTAAATGCTACTGAAAGGAGCTCTCTGTGGTTGAATGGAGGCAAGAACACTTGCACATACACAGCGTGTCTCAAGGAGTATGATAACATACTCTGCATGAGACCGTAGAGACTGCATCTGGTCTATGGCATGTGCTCTAGTCAATGTATACTCATCTCAATCTTCCGGATAAACTGATAGTAGAAGTGATATATCCAGAGAGGTGAGTGGAAATTCTCAAGTGAAAACTCTATTCTGTCTGACATCTCTGGTTATATGAAAGGAAGACTAAATCTCGTGAAAATCTAGTCACACTACTCAAGAACTCTCAGTAGGTGATATCTCACCCTCACATGTGGAATCTAACATCAGGTAAACTAGGGAGGTCCACTAGGCTAAGAAAAACCTACTACATAGGTACGTCACTCTGATCTATGGTAAGGTCAAGGTATCATGCAAGTGGCAGGGGAGATAAAATCCCTATGTAGTGTGTTGGGTGGCCAAAATATCAGCAGATCTATTGTAAGATCTCTCAACTTAGTCCCACATCTAATGCCTACTGGGCAAAGATCCTTTTTATAAGTGGGAATGAACTATAGATCTTTAACTTGGTTAACTAGGTTTGAGGAAATGACTTAGCCCATTACGTTGCACTTTGGGCTGGGTCGTTACAAATGGTATCAGAGAAACCTAGTTCCGTATTAGATGGTGGGCTGGACTACAAACTTTTGCCAAAGCTGCCGATCACAGGCCAGAGAAGGACGTGGGCTGAGGTTAATAACGGAGGCCATGTGTAAGAATTTTGGGTGTCGGAATTTTGGGGACGAAATTTCCTAAGGTGGGTGGATTGTGAGATCCCTTAACTTAGTCCCATATCTAATACCTACCGGGAAAAGATCTTGTTTATAAGTGGGAATGGACTATAGATCTTTAACTTGGTTAACCACTTTTAAAGAAATGACTTAGACCATTATGTTACACTTTGGGCTGAGTTGTTACAAATGGTATAAGAGCAACCTGGTTCCGTGTTAGATGGTGAGCTGCACTACGGACATTGGTTAAGGCTGTCGATCACAGGCCAAAGAAGAACGTGTGCTGAGGATAGCATCGAAGGATGTGTGTAGCAATTTCAAGTGTCGGAATTTAGGGGACAAAATTTCCTAAGGTGGGTGGATTGTGAGATCCCTTAACTTAGTTACATATAATACCTACCGGGCAAAGATCTTATTTATAAGTGGGAATGGACTATAGATCTTTGATTTAGTTAACCACTGTTAAAGAAATGACTTAGCCCATTATATTGCACTTTGGGCTAGGTCGTTACAAATGGTATCAGAGTAACCTGGTTCCGTATTAGATGACGGGCTGCACTATGGACATTGACTAAGGCTGCTGGTCACAGACCAGAGAAGGACATGTGCTGAGGCTAGCAACGGAGGCTGTGTGTAGGAATTTTGGGGACAAAATTTCTTAAGGTGGGTTAATTGTGAGATCCCTCATCTTAGTCCCACATCTAATAGCTACCGAGCAAATATCCTGTTCATAAGTGGGCATGGACTATAAATCTTTAACTTGGTTCACCACGTTTAAAGAGATAACTTAGCCCATTACCTTGTACATTTAGCTGATTTGTTACATCTATGGACTTGTCTCTAAGGTCACTACAATTTTCTATGCCATAGGTTATCAGTCTATAGAATAGCCAATCAATGATAAATCTCAGAAATGGCTCCTAAGTGGCTCTAGTTCAATAAGCTAATAGTAGGCACGTGTTTCTCAATACCGTACTAGTCACACACTTTTAAATGGGCAGGATTCAAATGAGCCAAAGAACCACTCTCTGTCCTCAAGTCTATGGGGACTCATAGTGAGTTTGACATGTGTCTTGTCCGCTTTTAAGTGTGTGACCTACAGTCATGTACCGATTTGTAACATTAATCTTGACTCACATGACTACGACCGCTATGGTAGACTCTCAAGCAAAGCTATCAATCAAGATGAGCATACACTGGTATCGCTCTGTCTGGTGAGCATGGTCTGTTATGTGACCTGTTTTGTCTGAATGACACTTCCTCACTAACCCTCTATCTATGCCCAATACTCTAATACAAGTCAAACTCCTCTCACTAGTTGACCCATCGCTAAATGGGTTAAATTGCGTGTGTGACCATCTACTAACCATCTGATCAATGTATGCTGGTTGTGACCCATGGATGTACTATCATGCTGTCTAAACAATCTAACCATAGTGACTGTCCCATCTAGAGGTCATACTGTCATGTTCCCTGACTCTGTCCATGCGCATCCCTATGAGACTATAACTAACAATGTCTGATGGGGTTATCTTGTAATATACATCTGACCCAAGGGTGTCAGGTCAAGAAAATGGTTGAAAGAGAGCTTGTGAAGTTAGATCCTATGCCATCTCATCAAAATAATCCTCCGTTTTCCTAACTCTTCTTTGTTCTGCTGACGCCACTGTAGCTATATCGTATTCCTCAAATTTTCGCCCTACTTAGCTCTAAAAGTTGTGACATGCAATCGCCAGGCAAGGCTCAAAATCCTTCAATTAGCTGTCCTCATGTGAGGCAAGACAACAACATGGCCATGGCTTAAGCTCAAATTGCTTCACTCGGTCGGCTGTTGAGCAATACATGGTCGGCGATTGAGTGAAATACGGATGGCGGTAGTGTGTACTTGGTCGGTGGTAGTGCATCTCGGACGGCGGTTGTGCACCTTGGACGGTGGTTGTGCAACTCGGACAGTGGTTGTGCACCTTGGTTGGTAGTTGTGCATGTCGGTCGGTGGTTGTGCACTCGGTCGGCAACAATGCTATTTAGATGCTAAAAATCTGATCTTGATCGTATACAATGTAAATCCACTACTATCTCTAACATATCTTGGTTACTAAAAAATTGACTCAGGTTGTCTGACCATGTGTGTCTGATCTAAAGAGGTCCAAATCATGGTGGTGACACATACAATGGTGAACCTATGCTAAACCCATACTTATCTCTTGAAATCTGGAGTGGCTACTTCTATCAATCCTGACTGTCACTCAAATGACAACCACTGATCTGGTGCCTTATATCTGATAGAATCCCTTCAAATATTTGATCTCGTAGGCAATGGTGGTCCTGATCTTTTCCTCATCATGTTGAGACCTCTATCTGGCAAAGAGAAGCCAAAACTGCTACCCATAGGTCATAAACTAGTGGAAGAGGAGGAGATGGTGAAGTGCCCATTAGACTGTCGATCCACCTTGCTACTCATCTTCATTCATCACTATCTTCTGGAAGTGGCCCATCTCAAGACATCTTGTCAAACTCTCATCTATGCTCTATTTATTTCAATGGCTCCATTGGCATAATCACAACTTTCATTCTTAGGGATTTGTCTAAGGCACTCAATGGTCCATCTCATGTGCCAACTAATTTGCTAGCATCTCTATACTTCAAGCTCCTTACTGTTACCCCATTTCTTTTTAACTCATTCCACAATGTACACCATGTCCCACGGAAGAAGGACTAATGTGGTGAAATGCAAAACACAAACACCTGGTCAACATCCAATTCAATCTCAGCTTACAGAACATGTGGACACCACGACTCATCCAAATCTCTTATGCAATGGATAGAACTAGTGGGTCTCTAAGCCCATCACGAAATTCCTGTCAGATTCCTGCTGACATTTGTTGACATTCAGATCTGGTATAAGATGGGATCTTGTATCCATTCTACCTCTACTAGCACTACAACATGCCTTGCTTATATCTAACTAAGCAAACAATGTGATATCATGATAAAATCCATAGAAATGACCTGTCAGCTTAACTAAGATCAGTTCCACATATTTCTGATCAAGCCCTGAATACACTGTTATGCAACTAACTTATGAGAAAAAAAAATCTCCATGTAAAGAAAATAAACAGAAGCATACCTGCCAGTTGAACTTGGATTAGTCTTTGTACATACATCACCTATAAAAGTATCTTACATTTTAATCGACTGAGAGTGGCTCTGATTCCAAATCTGTAACACCCCAAATCCGGTTCATGCTCGTGAAACGAACCGGCATGTCACGAACCTTGGTTAGGTTGACAAATTCGAACACAACTCGTCCGGATCTAATCTCGGCATCTTAAGATGAAGATACAACTCGCATTGCATGGATAAATGCATAAAATCCTAACATGCTACACATAGATGACATGCAAACTAGTTTACACACCGACAACAATTGCAATAAAAATCAATAAAAATTCTGAAATAAAACGGACAGAACCTCCCCTAAAAGTGCAATTATGGGCCACCCTATCAAAATAATATATACAAACATATATTAATATATCAACAATTTCATTCGCAATGAATCTAATTTATTGTATACCCATTCTGAAGCTTAGGTCTCAACCCACCTGTGCAATCTATTCACATTTCATATCATATCATCATGTCTTAGCATTTAATCACATCATATCATCATATCTTAACATTTAATTACATCATTCTCAATATAAGAACATCATAAACAAAATATTAAACACTCTATCGGCTGACATGTGTGTGCAAGCGACATCATTGCTCCTCCGTCCAGGGTGGCACATCCAACTCGTGATTATCACCTACATATAGTATAAAAAACACATCAGTAAAAAGTGTTACTGGTCCAAAATATAACTCTAATAAACTAGATATGAGAGCAAACTCTCATATGAAACAAAACATTCATATGCTTCTCGTGAATTCTCTGAAAGGCACCTTCTGACGAGCCACTAGGCTGCCGTGTAACATTTGAAGGATTTTAAATCATCTAAAATATAA
>JAURVB010011766.1:0-20211 GCA_033002965.1 Piper betle | reverse complement strand
TTTGGTTATCAATTGTATTTTAGTTTATGTTACAAAACTGAATTACATCTCTTCAATTAATTGGATGTATAGTTTGGTTTCATTAATAAAATGATCAGCCCTACTAGAACTTGAGTTGCATCTTTTTCTGATAAAAAAATATATAAATGCACCAATTTACTTGAAATTGAACTTGTTAGGAAACACTAATAGCCATGTCATACGAAGAAAGTGCCTTTCGATGGCACATTCAAAATTTAAACAAACATTGACAATGAGTGCAAAAATATCATCACATGCCAAGTCTTCACCATAACGAAACCACATCATTCCCATGAAACTAGTATACGCACAGAAGGAGATGCTTTCTTAAACTTGTTTAACAACTTTCTCACTTTATCAATCAAGCAAGAGAACTGCATTGGACAATTGGTTCTTGGTGACATACGGATCACTAATTTCTCCAAGTGCTTTGAACGTTTGAGAAAAATCCTGGCAACATCAATTTTCATCTTCCCCATTGTTGAATCCCTATTATCAAGCCACCAGGAATTGTTTTTCTTATAGAACATCGCATAAAGATCATTCAAGGTGATTCCAATACAAGAATAGTCTTGAGGTGCAATATCCCTTGCGATAAGTAATTTTCAAGAACTTTTCCACAAGGGCTTCAATGTGTTCATCTCTTAGTGATTCCTGACAAAATAAACAAAATTGCATGCAATATCAGAATCAAAGAGAAAAATTAACTTGTCAATAAGAGGTTTATAAAATGTACTTAGTGTCATACTTTTGGGAACATGATAACCAAGGTCTGAAGATTGGAAGAACTGGATATCAGGTTTCTTATCCCCTCGAGGTATTGTGAATTGTTCAAAGACGGTTCCATCCGGACACATCTAAAGCTTTTTGAAGCATTGGTGCCCTTTATAGATAAAGCCTAGCCAGCAAAATAGGTTTAGAACAACTTAGGCTTCGGAAGAATACAGTGAAAAAACAAAACCACATTATGTCATGGGCGGATTTTCCAAGTAGATGCACTTAACTGTCTTCAATGAAAGTGAAATTTCTTTTCAATAGATTATAGAGATTTTGTTTTTATTAGTCTTATTTAAAAGAACTCTTTCAAAAGAAAAAATAGACCTACCTTTTTCATTTTCAAATTGCACTATTGAAATATTCTGGTCAGACAATTGTCTCATTAACCTACATCAGTCATACTATAAGTCTTTAATAGTGAAAATATATAAGTTGGTCACAACCTGCTTAATTATATGTTTTCATTTTTCCCCTTTCTTTCTAGAGTACCTTTTACATTGGGATTTGAGTTTAACAATGTCATAACATTGAGAAATAAACAATATGAAAATGAATGGTGCTTATATAAAACAAAAAACAACTAATAAACTCAAGTAGCAACAACCTGCATGCACTGCAAACCAACATGAGCTTCTTTTGCACAACTGAAGGCATCCAAAACACTTCTTTGCTCGGCTCCATTGCGGTATAAAAACATTTTAATGGATACTTCAACTAAAGATGGAAGGTCAATCACCATTTTGTGCTTCTTATGCTTGCAGTCCCACATTCTTAGGTACCTTAGAGTCAATGAACGTACCCTAATCTCAGAAAGTTTTTCATCAGATATAAACCCACAACTAACCATGCTCAACTTCTCCAGCAGAGGGCAAGAGCTCATGACATTATTGAATGCCAATGTCTGCAATAACATCTCTGTGGGACTGCAACACTTCAGCAAAGGCAAGCAAACAGATTTTTCAGAACATGACGTTAGTGCACAGTTACTGAGTTCCAACTCTACGAGAGCCTGACATTGAAAGAAGATTGCAGGCACTGTCTACAATAATTGTGACCAGCGGAAACATTCATTTTTAATACTAGCATTTCAAAGCCATGCTCAAGAGCCCAATTTATCCACGAATCCACTATATGGTAACAGAATTCGAGGTCAAATTCATTCTATTGAAACTGAACACTAAACTTCCTGATCATCCTTGATTGGAACAAATTTGTTAGAAATCTGTCGAAAGCAGCATATACTATACTTGCAGTCCGACGATGATATTTTGAGTGAACAAAAGAGAAGTCAATATTATAAATGTGTCTTCACAAATGCCTCTATATGAGATCCTTCAACTTAATCTCACATCTAATACCTATTAGGAAAAGATCCTCTTTATAAGTTGAGAATGGACTATAGATCTTTAACTTGGGTTAACCATTTTAAAGAAATGACTTAGGCCCATTACGTTACATTTTGGGTCGGATTGTTACAAATGGTATCAGAGCAACCTGGTTACGTGTTAGACGGTGGGCTGGACTAGAAACGTTGGCTAAACTGTCGATCACGGACCAAAAGGTCAAGGGCGAGGTTTAGCAACGGGCCAAGTGTAGGAATTTTGGGGACGGAATTTCGTAGGTGGGTGGATTGTGAGATCCTTCAACTTAATCTCACATCTAACACCTACTGGGAGAAGATCCTATTTATAAGTGAGAATGGACTATAAATTTTTAACTTGGGTTAACTATTTTAAAAAATTGACTTAGGCCCATTACGTTGTACTTTGGGCCGGGTTGTTACACTCCACCTTTTAGAGAGTATGCTAGTCCGAATAAAAGCAAATTGCTCAAGAAATCAATATTAGGCTTACAGCATTTCCTATGCTGCTTGGGGATGCTACTTCCTTCTTTGACCATGGCTTCTACGATCAATAATGCAATTACAATGCAAACAACAAAGTAGCTTCCTCAAACGAAGTCAATAGAGACACCAAAGTTCCTAGTTTTCACTCTGCGTCTAAACACATACATCTATTAGAATATGTTTTCGAATAAATGACAGTTCAATATTTGACAATGCAAAACAACTTTATCAGAGACATAATTATCGTTTCATTCTGAAGCTAAAGTTACCAATTTTTGACATCTTGAATCGTGATGCAGCAATAAAAAATTGAAAACACATCCAATTAGGCCTTTCTATTGGAGATTAATGAGAACAATGATCCAACTAAAGGTGATAATTAGCTATAAACTCAAGCATGCACTACATGGAAATCTAAGCATTACACCAAATTACATTGAAGAGATGATTTAGTGACACTTGGGAAGTACCGGTTCCATGAAAGCGAAGAGGATCTTATGGAATTAATACACATTAGAAAGTTCCAAAAACAAAATGAGCTTGTATTCGCAGTTGGCAATAACATAGTTTAAAAATTCGAAACTCAGACTCGACTAGGCATGTCATGGAGTGGAGTCAACTCGAAGTCGATTCCAAGCCAATTAAATTTTTAATTATAAAAAAAATAAGATTAGTATATATTATTCTTTTTACTACTTGACATTGATAAATACATGATTTACATAACTGAAAAATATTAATTTAGCTAATCTCAAATAAAAATTATATATTTTGATCAATTGGAGAGTCAATTTTTAGTGTGGAGTCAACATTGGAATTTGACTTGCCAGGCCACGGAGTCAAGTCAATTAATTTTTTTGAGTAAAAAAGGAGCTTTAAAACTACTTAACCAACATGGATGAATATTAAAAGAAAAAATGTCACCTTTGATCGGAAAAACTTCTTAACAAATATAGATAAATCCTCATGCCAAGCATCACAATTGCCATCCACTAAGGCAAGGTGACACTTACCCCACATCACAAACATATTTGCCCTTTAATGTGTAAATGGAACCTTTATTTGTTAGACTATATTATGATTACCTTAAGAAGGTTGCAATATTTAGGACAATGGATGGAAAAATGATATTTCAATTTCAAATAATACAAAAATGCATAAGCACACATTAACAATAAATAAATGTGATTGTGCTTTTCCTTTTTTAATGCCTATAAAATTTTTGTGAAGCTTCATTTTTTATCTATAGAAATTGGCTCTGTTCTTACCATTTTTAGAATTTTTCCAAACTATGCCTGAGCTATATTGTTGTTCGGATTTCAAGCTTTGATAAAACATAAAAGATGAGAGTGTTGTGTGAGTTTGAGAGGGGAAGGGTGATTTTCTTTAAAACATGCTTGGCAATGATTAGAGCATAATTAATGATTAATATAGAACTAATATATCAGGATGGGCA
Source organism: Piper betle (assembly GCA_033002965.1). Lineage (NCBI taxonomy): Eukaryota > Viridiplantae > Streptophyta > Magnoliopsida > Piperales > Piperaceae > Piper > Piper betle. The sequence continues at coordinate 16,111 of JAURVB010011766.1, read as the reverse complement.
TGTTGCCCAGACATGACTGAGCAAACTTTGGTGTAAATGGAATTTATGGACCGAAACAAATTGACAGTTTGGTTTTTATCTTGGGTAAAATTTTCAAGTGTACAAAAATTCAGATCGGAACAAAACGTAACAAAATCAGACAAAAAATTTTTTTAAAAATTTTAAAAATTTTATGATTCATGTTCTATGTGAGTTTTTATTTATTTATTTTTATTTATTTATAATTTATTTGAGATGCTCAATATAATATTTATATATAGAATATTTTTAAATATAATCATGATGGTTAAATCTCAGGCATCATTTTGACTCATTATCAAAACCATAATTAATTTAATGTAGTTATTATAAATTCATCTCCAAATAAACTGAACCGAACCCGTTCGATTAGGTTTTGGGAGATTTTCTGGTTCAGTTTGGTGTGCATTTTTGGTTACAGAGGAGCTGTTTGGAAATTCAGCTTGAAACTAACCGATGGAATGCTGTGCATTATGCCCAGGCCTAGCACAATATATAACCAATTAAAACGTAAGAGATTTGTTATAGAGGTTCCATAGGGTGTAGCCAAATCAATTGAGTTCCATGCAACGTGTTTCTGACCTATGCTTTTTTTGCCTTTTTTAATTATAAATTATCTTGTTTGGAAAAAATAGTTTTGTAAGCATTGAAAAAATTGAGCATATAAGTGAGGAAAATAATTAATTTTTACTTTTCAAAATAATTGAGTCCTAAAACAAGCAAAAATTAAATAACGTGATTAAAGAAGACAAGTGCAATTAAGTAAATGAGCAGAAAAATAGCTAATAATCAGAAGTACTGTGATGCAATTAAGAGAAATCACAATTTTTCCTTGAGATTTATTTAGGAAGTGCCATAATATTATCATGAGAGAAATAAGATGTGACTACGAAAAATAAGTAGACAATTGCACAGTTCTTCATGGTATTGGTATTGTAGCCACAAAAGGAATCAAAATTTTCCCATTGTCATTCATTACACAAGAACTGTATCTACCAACATGTTTAACTGGGAAATTCATCAAAATGAATTCATGTTCGACATTAAGCTTGTCATCACACAAGAAAAAGGCCACAAAAGAAGTCAACTTTCATCCAGGTTGAAGTTTACACCACCCCAAAACACAACCTGACCAATGTGGCTGGCTTACTGGCTCACATGAAACAAGTATTTTGACCTGTGGAGATCCCTTTTTGAAGGCATGAAATAACCTGATCCAATTTTCGATTGATTGAGGGTGTAGACTGTTGCATAACTCGGTCGATTCCACTCGGAATCGGCCGATTTAAATCGGATTGGTGGCGATCCGATTTAAAAAATAACATGAATCGGCTGGGCTCGAATTGGTCCGCGAATCAGCCGATTTGAACCCGATTTTACCCGATTCTGGCCGGCGGCGGGGAGGTGGCAGGGGCGGCGATGGGCGACCGGGGGGCCGGGCTGGGGGGCAACGGCGGCATGGGACGGGGCGGCAACGCCAAGCGGCGAGGGCGACCGGCGAGGGAGGCGACGGGGCAACGAAGCGGGCCGGGGGGAGCTGCGAGGGCGGGGCCGGGCGGCGAGGGGGGCAGGGCGAGCTGCAAGGGCGGCTTCGGGGCGGCGCGGCAGGGCCGAAGGCGAGGAGGGGAGAGCGACAGGGCAATAAGGCGGCGAGAGCGGCGACGCGGGGCGGCGGCGGCGGGGGAGAAAAAGGGATGAAATATAAGTGGCATTCTCGTAATTAAAAGTTGACTCGACTCCGACTCGAGTCAAAAATAATAACTAACTCCAAATAATTTTTAAAAAATCCAAAAAAATATCATAAAATATCATAAAATATAATACACATTATAACATAAAAATTACATCAAAATGACATATTCTATACTAATAACCCACTAATTTTAATTAAGGTAAAATTTTTGTATAGGACCGATTCAGGCCAATTCAGGCCGATTCAACTGAACCGATTCCTGTCCGATTTAGACCGATTCTGACTCCTTCGAAAACTGATTCCGATTCCGATTCCGATTCCGATTTTTACAACTATGGGTGTAGCCAATAGGTTGGAGTCCAACTTACCTTTTCAGCAAACACTTTAATCAATAATTTTTCCACCTGTTTTAACTGTTTAAGGAAACTTTTGACAACTTCAAGTTTCATTTTCCCAATCAGCAAAGTCATAGAAATGTGCCATTGATCTCCATTATAATGGTTAATCAGATCATCCATTTCAAAGTCAGTGATTCCATGTATTTGGAGAGTCTTGAGGTGGAACATCCCTTTCACTAGACAATCTTTCAGCTCTTTTGCGGAATACATTTCACTCGAGGACTTGAATTTTTTCTTCACCTGAAAATTCGTAAAGAATGAATGCCAAACTTGCTGGAAAAGAACAAAGAACAATTGTAGTTAGAAAGTTTTATACTTTGAGCTTGATAACCAAGGATAACATGAAAACAAGTTTGCCATCCCCTTGAGGAGCGTTGTATCGTTCACTGCTGCTTCATTAGGACATGTCTAACACTTGTTGAAGCACCAATGCTCTTTCGAAACAAATCCTAGCAAGCAGAAAACATATTTATAAAATACCAAGGTCATACGAAAATAGGTCAGAGAAGATAATTAAGATGCTAATAGATTCCCAATATGGAATAAAAAATGTGTCTTGTATGATGATGCCATATTTTACAGCATATGTTGTTCTACTTTTGTTTGAAAGTTGCACTCATAGTAGAAAAAGTGGAGCTACTTTTGTTTGCCATATAAAATTAGAGTACTAAAATCTCTACATTTGACGGAACAAAATAATTATGCATGTTATCAATCACAACCGTATTTTAGATTAAGCACATTCACTTTGTCAAACAGTTTTATCAACAGCTAATTACTAGCTAACTAGGTGTTTAAGATTTGTAATTAAACATTAAAACCAGCGGCTTCCTGATCAGATATTTTCCACTTTTCTTTTTTTGAATAGGCACTGAGTGGCATTTGAGTTCCAAGTTTAATATGCACATGAAAATAAAACTATACTAATGCAAACAGTAAAATGAACAAAGAAATTGATAAGCTCAAGAAACAAATACCAATATGCATTTATCACCAACATGAACTTCTTCAACATTATTATTATGCGCATCCAGAATACTCCTTTGCTCCATTCCATTGCGATACAAAAGCATGTCAATGGAAAGCTTCACTAGAAAAGGAAGCTCAACAGCCACACCATAGCCCCCTTATGTTTGCAATTGCATAGTTGTAGGCTCTTTAGATTTGTTGAACATATTCTTATCTCACAACACTTGTAAGATCTTTTAAACACACAACTTATCAGACTCAACATCTCAAGCAAATTGCATTTGTCAACGTAGTTAAATTCTGCTGTGTTCAATATCACACTCGAGAGAGTAAAACGTTGAGCAGAGGCCAAGAAACACTGTACTGCAACATATTGAGTGTACTATTGCTAAGTTCCAACTCTACAAGAGATTGGAAATGAAACAAGACTGTTGGCACCTCATAAAGAGTTTCGAGAGCACCATCAATGTGGATATCCAATCCAATCATCTCAACGCTGTGATTGACTGCCCAATTCACCCATGAATGTACTCGGTTGTAATGAATCTTAACATCATACATCTGACATAGGAACTGAACATTGAACTTCTTTATCATTCTTGACTGATCAATACTACTTATGAATTGATCAAGACACTTAAATGGTACTGACATCCCAAAATAGTTTTCAGCGCGAGAGTATATACTGTGGATGTGTTTCCACAGATGTCTCCATCTCTTGGAGAGTAAGCTAGTTCTAACACCACCTTTGACAGGCAAAAGAGATAGTATATCAATTAGAAGATCATCAGGTAACTCACTCTAAATAACGACTCCCGGCTTGCAAGAAGATTGATGATAATGCTTGCACTTCCTACTTGATCCTCTTATTATCTTCCATGAAAGCTTCATTGGCGGAAAGTGGTTCACACAGTTACGGTACTAGCACGACAAAGCAGTTAGTACTACAACCAAACAGTAAGGTTTCCTCAGTCTTCAACCTGCATCTGTATATAAAAGAAATGGTTTAAATCAAAAACACAAATCACATATCTAGAGAAGTAATAATAAAGGTATGTGCTATGAAACTGTAGTAAACTTATCGATAAACTTAAAGATCATTAATTAGGAACAAAGTTTTTGGAAATTACATAGCACGCTGTGGGAATAAAGGGCAATAAGTTTCAAAATTTAAATGAAAATTATGAACTATATGCTCAAATCGAGAACAGGGGCAGCTGGAGCTATTGATAAAATTACAGTTTTCGTGAGACGCTTTGGAAGGGGAAACAAATAAAATTGGTCTGTCAAATTTGTAATATACATATATGTTACCAATATATTTGGAAAATTTATTGCCCATATAAATTGCTGAAAATATGCTAAAATGTCTCATATGGGTGATTTTGACGAAGGACGGATTTTGATTTTCTAGAAACAAACTCTTTACTAGATCAATACATAGACTACATTTTCTGACATGCATGCAAGGAGCAGTTGCATAACTCGGCCTTCCACTTGGAATCAGCCAATTTAAATCGGATCGGCGGCGATCCGATTTAAAAAATAATGTGAATTGGCTAGGCTCGAATTGGTCCGCGAATCGGCCGATTCGAGCAGATTCCGGCCAGCGGCGGGGAGGCGGCAAAGGCGGCAACGGGTGACCGGGGGGCAGGGCTGGGGGGCAACGATGGCATGGGACAGGGCGGCCACAGCGAGCGGCGAGGGAGGCGACGGGGCGGGGCCAGGCAGCGAGGCAGGGCGGGACAGGGGGCGAGGGGGGGGGCAACAAGGAGGCAGGGCAGCAGGCCAGAGCGGCGGCGGCGGTGGGGGAGAACGAGGGATGAAATATAAGTGGCATTCTCGTAATTAAAAGTTGACTCAACTCCGACTCGAGTCAAAAATAATAACTAATTCTAAATAATTTTTAAAAAATAAAAAAATATCATAAAATATAATACACATTATAACATAAAAATTATATCAGGATGACATATTCTATATTAATAACCCACTAATTTTGATTAAATTAAAATTTTTGTATAGAATCGATTCAAGCGGATTCAACTGAACCGATTCCTATCCGATTTAGACCGATTCCGATTCCGATTCCGATTCCGACTCCTTCGAAAACGGATTCCAATTCCGATTCTAATTTTTACAACCACGAGGAGTACAACACAAGTTTAATCAAAGCATGCATAGAAATGGGCCTATGCAACACATTACAAGAAAGTAACTTTTTCATGAAACAAGAGTAGACTATAGCAATAGCAGAAAAGTATATGCCAAAATTTCATTTGAGAAAAAAACTATTTGCAGAACATTAAAAGAAGCGAAGAGGATGGAAAGAGAGTAACCGGTTTTAACAATTGAGGTGAGAGTGACAAGCCCGGGAAAATTCATATTACAACGAGCTGTCCTAGGTGGGCTTGAACATTGGCTCATTCCAATTTCCAAAAGCTTTTGGGCTTGGGAAAAAATGGAAGTCTTTAATATATATATATATATACACATACATATTTGTTACACTGTGAAAAAACCGTGGAGAAAAATTTCGCTTTTTGTCACATTTTTTCCATGGTTGTTGTAACCACAGAGAGAATATAAAGTTATCTTTATATTTTAAATAAACATATTTGTTTTCTTACTTTTTTCCACGTCTAAAACCGTGGCCAAACTTATTGCTACCATGTTTTTAGCTACCTTATTTTTTGTCACTACTCTTCTCTGCTGTTTGTGTAGCTAAATTTATTGAAACATATTATTTTGGTAGTGAAAGTTTCTAATCAATCTGATTTCTTAAGCAGATGTGATCGCATATCTCAAGACAGCGGCTAGGCTTTTTTTTAAATCCATCGTTTTAACATTTATACTAAAAATAAATTAAATCAGAGTTAACTCATTTATGAAAAGTTGGCACTGTAATTATACTTTAAGCATACCTTAGCATTCTTCAGACCTTTGGCATTTTGTAATGGAACGTTTGTTCATGATATATGTAAAAACCGACCATTTATCAACTAATTAAAACTAGAGGAAAATCTTCAACCCATTTAAATAGCCGCAAAATATGTTATATGGCACTCAAGTATGCCATCTCCCTGCATAAAATTCAGAATATACCAGCAATTATTTGGCCTAGACTCAAGATTTTGTCTCAAAGAATGGTGAGTTGTGTGTTTTGTTGCTCAGGGATTTGGATTATATGTTCAATATCTCCAGCAGATGCCTTCAATGGAATAGTGACAATAAGGAGGCATGCAATGTGGTGAAAGAAGTATGTTGACCTCCTCAGTCTTGAGTATTTATATAAGAAATTGCCTACAAACAGCTAGTTTCAAGAACTCAAAAACAGTCTCTGTACTCTTCACAAAAACAAGATGCAAAGAAAAAAACTACTAAATATCAAGCCTTCGCCAATTTGGATATCTTCCAAGCCTGTGATACAAATATGATCGTTTAATTGCCTTACATGAAACTAGTATCTGAACCAGTGGAGATCTTGTGCTTCTGGAACAACTTCGTCGTGTTTAAAATAACAAGAGATTCAGGTATTGAGCGACAACCATTTTCCGAAGCCACATTAATGATCAGTTTTTCCAAGTGCTTGACCTGTGTGAACAAATTCTGAACACTCAATCTCTAATCTTAGCAGGGTCTTGCCCCTTGGTTAGCTTCAGCACTTCCCAGCACTCAAATCCCAAAGATACCAAGTCTTTAGACGCAGTCAACTTCTTGTCAAACAATCTCCAAGAACATATCCCCAAGGTACCCATGGGAGGCATTCATAAAAAATTAACTGAAAAGAAAGAGCACAAACAAATGCTAAAAGGCATATAATATGAGACAAATATAAATATTAATGAATAGATAAATGGATAACATACAGTGAATTCAATCCAAGGACTCGAGATTAGAATAGCTTAAAATCAAGTTTACCGTCCCGTGCGTGACAGCCGACTCTTCAGTAAGGCTTCTATCCAAAGATGTCTGACACTTGTTGAAGAATCAACTCCCCTCATAGACAAAGTCCAGCTAGCAAAAAAAAAGGTTAATAATGCATGATTTTGTATGCTGAAATACCATCATTCTAAAATAATCATAACCTATTACATACTATGTGAGACAAAATATGTTGAAATACCATCATTCTAAAATAATCATAACCTACTACATACTATGTGAGACAAAATATGTTCATATATTATATTATGCTTTACATTTGCATGTTTTAACACAAAAAATTGCAAGTAATTGTGTCTAGTTTTTCTTTCTTTTTTTCACTCTATTTTTCAACTAGCCAGTTTAAAGACATGGACCATGAAATTCTATCCTCGAAAATTCCTTTCTCTTGACATACCACCATCCATCCAACATAGTCTCGGAGTTCGCTCTGTACCACCAATAAAGGCCTGACCCAACTAATGTAAACTGATGGGTTTAGTCGTCTCTTCAAAACTGATTAATTAAGTTGAAGATCTTAAACATATCCCACTAATATATTGTATCTTATTTTAGTAGATATTGGATACGAGATTAATTTAACTTTTAAGAAATATTGCATTAAGTATAAAAATAGTATAGTTAGCCAAAACATAATACATTTGCAATGTGTCAAAAGTAAACTACCAGAAAACTTCAGAAGCACAAGATACTAATTACCTGCATACAGCAGTTGGCACAATGAAGTTCCTCCACAAAATTAAGAGCATTCGAAACAGCCCTTTGCATTATCTTGTGATACATTAACGTGTTGATGGAAAGTTTGAGCAGCGATGGAAGGCTGATCACACATTTTAGTCCTCCATATGTTCACATTCCCATAGTCGTAGGCACTTTAAGTTGTAGAACGTACTATAATCTCTGAAGAATGTTCACCGAAACTTCTAAATACACAACTCACCAAGCTCAATCTTTCAAGTAACAGGCAAGAGCCCATAAAATTGTTAAACCCTACATTATCCAATGAAACGTCCTCGAGATTCAAATGTTTCAGCAAAGGGCAACAAAAAGGCATATTGTGCACACTTAGTGCAGAACACGAGTTCTAACTGCACGAGAGATTGACATTGGAGCAAGATTGCTGGCAACTTGTAAAGAGATTTGTAAGTACCATAAGCTCTGGTGATAAATTTCATGCGCTGAACCCCACACTTAGACGGCCAAGTTAACCCATGAAACCACTTGAGCATACGTCGCTACGGGGTTAAGTTCATTGTATTGTATCTCAACATTGAATTTCCTTATAATTGTCGGAGCTGAATTTAGCAAAAAATTGTCAAAGCTAGCAGCAGATATGCCTGAGCTAATGTAAGGGAAGTGATAATTATCAATGTGCCTCACAAGTGTCTCCATATTTTGAGAGTGCACTAGTTCAAACAGCATATTGTGCCGGAAGCAAAGGTAGAATATCAATTAGGAGAGCATCAGGGAGCTCGCTCAATGCATCAATTCAAAATCACAGGAATGCTGATACCGCTAAGCATTGCTGATCAGTTAACTCGCGTCTATTACCATGTGCCTTCCATGTGAACAAAATAAGGATACTCATATGACTCTGAAATAGCATTTTCTATTCATCATATGCCTCAGGTTTTGGTAAACATCAAGGTTATATACCATTCTAAAAAAAAACCGAAGCGACACACTTTTGCACAAAAACCTTCTAACTTGCAACCTCAAAACGGCATAAACTACGTAAAATTTTAAGAAAGATGGCGTGAAAGTAAAACTTGAAACAATTTCCCAAATGAAGCTCTCACAGTTAAGATCCTTTTTCTTCCAATTAAATATCAAGACTATTATCAATGAAACTTAGAAAACTGAATACGAGAAGCATATTACAAAAGATTTCCTTCCTAGATTTATTATCTGGGCAAAGGAAGCATCTTCACCAGCTTATAAGTTGAAATAATAATGTCTGGCTAAATAAAATCACCAGCAATCAATCACCACAAGATACCCTTGCATTTGCAGTGCAATCTCATTCCACATAATCTTCTAAAACCATTTCCACTAATAAATTAAATCTTTTAAAAAGAGATATACAACTAGAACAATTCATCATAGGCAATAAAACAGAACAATAAATTTGAACATAAGAAACATACTGAAACATAGTTCAGAACAGCTAGAACAAATCACGAGCAATGGATCCCCAAAGATAGCCACAGATTTTCTTACAGTCTCATATCAGACATATAGTCTAATAAAACTTATCCACTTCCCTAAATGATACCTACTAATAAAAAGCAATTAAACTCAAATTATTAGGCAAAAGCATAAAAGACACAACAAATTAACATGCAGTATGAACAAACATCAATGCAGCAGTGCTTATTGTAAGCAAAGAAACATAAACATGCATAGTAAAGCAATTCAATAAACAAATTAATAATGTGCCTGTCATGCTTCCCTGGGGGACAAGAACTTGAGATGTTTTCTAAAAGACGAGGGATTTTCTATGGCAAGTGCTACAGCGACCTGTTGTAGCACTTGCCTGATTAGTGTAAATCACCTAAATTAAAGGAACTTAACTTAATTATTCCAGTTATTTTCTTAAACACCACTAATTTAGGTAATTTACACCAATCAATCAAGTGCAGATTGCTGTAGGACTGATAGTAAATCCCTGGCATTCCTAAAAGTACAAGAACTTGAGTATACACAAAAGAGACCCTCGTCTTAACTCCACATTCATTCCCACATAGGAATAGTTAAAGCTAATAGTTACCTTAAATTAATACTTGACCTCTCTCCACTCCACATTCATTTATCTTATGGAAAGACATAAAGCCAACAGTTACAAGAGATTAATTGTAGCCCCCCATTTCCTAATCAAAGGTAAGATTGCCTGACCTGTGACGGGAAACACCTTAATTAAGATCATATGGGCCCATATAATGATAACAAAGTTTCATATAAACATGGAGAACATATAGTTTATTTTATAATTATACAACATTAAATATTCAACATGGTTTCTAGATTATAAGTCACTATATAATACAATACTGAAAAGGTTCTCCAATATTTATATTATAGGCCATTGGCTGCTAGTATCAGGATCACTGGTAGGTCTCGCGACAATAGGACTTCAAGATTTGTCATTATCTTTTATCTGAAAAGAACACATTTATCATATAGATTCTAGGTTTCATTGAACCCAGGTAAGGATCAGTATACTCCAAACACTTAGACAATAAAATATAACATGATTATTATTTTTTATACATCATATGAAATAACATTCACTAATAGTACTGAAGAAATCATAGCTCCCATCATGACTAAATAGAATACACAACGTTACCTATATAAACAAACAAAGTGGGATAATACTAGTTGCCCATTACACACAAGACAAACTGAGAGTTGATAACTAGGACTACCGTCCTTATAACAATGCCTTGATCCCAGCTTGCTTCTACCATGCTGGCAGCACACCACGCTCCCACGGTCGGACGCCAGCTACTCTCAAGTGTGCCACACACATCAAACACAATATACAAATTAGGAGGCCCGCTTAGAGGCTATTTATATTTATATCCCCTGCCAATAACCCTGTTCAGGGGCCGCCTAGTGGGTCAACTTTACCACGGTGACATTAAGAACTCCTACTCGGTACAGACCGAGGGGCAAACAATTGTGTTCACAACCAACAAGTATAAATTCATGATTTTAATCATGCTTACGGTACAAAGTATGGTACACGACAAATTGTGAGTAGTATATATCAAAACATAAATACTACTATATCTTGACATATACTAAACTTATTATCCTCGATCAGAAATTTATTATGCATTTTAATAAATATTGGACTTTATTACAAAGTGTTGACAATTTATGAAACATCAACTTTATTTTAACAAGATGAGACTAGATGTAAGTCTCTAAACATTAGTGAATGATTATATTATGAAACTTGATTTCATAATCAATTTATAATTTTAAATAAATAATTAGTTCTTATTCAACTAATTACCACCAAAACACAAAAGACATCAATATCATTTCAAACGTGAGTAATACATCCTTTACCTTAATATATAGCAAATCCTACTCGAGCAGAGTTTCCTCAACACCTTGATTAAAAGTGCCAGCTATACAAATCAATAGAGAAAATCAATCATTGTCTCCATCAGAGCATAACAAAACTACTAAATAAAGGGTTAAATAACTAAAACCCCCACTTGGTATTTTACTAGCATAAAGTAAGAATTGGGCATTTGGAGACTGAGAGTGGTGCGAAGAGTGAAGGGTTGGATGGGGTATAGGCAAAAGAAAGGGATCAAGGAGACAACAAATACCATCACGGGTTATCAAAGTCTTCGACAAACTAGTGCTGTAATTTATCACCACCCCTAGGCCAGTGATAGCCTTGGAAATTTTCCCTGGATATCACATTAATACCACTACGAAAAATTGATTGGCCGCAAGTTTCTAGACAATGTATCTACGCATATTATTATAATATCTGCACCAACTAGATTCATAGCCATTTAGTGATAAATAAATGCTATTTGAAGAATAATTATATTAAAATTTTAACACTAAAAATGCTAGTACTATATATGAATCAGAAATTAAAATGATATATAAATATGTATAATTTTAATTTCTGATTATTCATGCCCACTGGAATTTTTAAAAATAAACATTGTTTTAGAAGCTCCCTCAATATATTTGTATCATTGTAATTGTAACATGACAAAAACTGTGACAAAATTTTCTTCATATTTCACATAAAGCTTCCTAATGCAACCAAACGACACTTAATCTATGAATGAACGAAGAGGCAGTCTATGATAAAATGTGAAACTGTGATTCTGGGAACATCAGTTTACCTCTATCCATGATAAAATGTGAAACCAATTTTTGTGCACTGTTTCTTAGAAAGATTCTTTTTTCTATTTACAATATGTGTATGCAATGAGCATTATAGAGAATTACAATAGTTCATGTGCAAAACAAGCAAAATAAAATTAGAAACAAACAAGCCACCTAATTGGGATGGAGAAAAGTTTGAAAATTAACACATGCTTACTTTTAAAAATTTCTAAATATAAAAATAAATTTGAGCTTTTTCTCTATTGTGTGGAGAAGACATGGAGAAGAGCACCACTTTTTTTATAATTGATGCCCTGCATACATAGGCCTAGGCGGCCAATTAAAAGAAAAGTGTAAATGTACCTAAAACTGATTGAGATTCAATAGAAAAGCTATTCACCATGAATAGTCCACACACAAGATTTCAAATAGTTACAAAGAGTTGATTTGTGCCGACAAGTAGGAAAAATAATTCTAAAAAAAAGATATCGTATTTATCCATCGGCAATATACAAGCCATTTGAAAAGTGTTCTTAATAACTACATAAAATCTATACTCAGCTACTTGCTGCTATTGTATTGTAAAGTAAGTAAAAATCAAATATATTAGTACTGCCCTTAAAAAAATAATCTAGCAATATTCTTGTTCAACGACAAATAATATGTAACACTTTAATTTACTAATCATCTGAACATTAAAAGTAGTTACATTATGCTTTACTTGTTGCTATTTCGTGTTAATGCAATCAAGAGTTAAATATATTTTCTGACTATCGTTTCTTTGGCAATTGATTTTCTCAATTTTTAGAATAATTTATGGACACAATGGATTTGAAGTGGTGTCTCAGAAGCTCTATTCGAGGCTAGATGGTGGAGGACAAGATGGGTTGCACTGTAGAATTGAATTAAGTGATAAAAACATATCGCATAAGTAATTGTATAGTTTGAAGAACTACATCCTGTTCCAAACCATGCTTCATTTATTCCATCTTGATATAAATGTATGCAATGTTATTAAGAGAAATGACGATTTATAAGATTCATGTTGTGAGCATCTATTTCCTTTCATCCCTTGTAAAATGTGAAACTGTTGTCTATATACTATTTCTTGTGAAATGGTCTGTTTTTTCACAATATGTATCTACAACAGGCACCAGAAAGGAAAAACTTCAATAGTTCATGTGTAAAACAAGCAAAACAAAATTGGAGAGAAAGAAGCCACCAAATTTGTAGTATCCTCCTACCAATCTGGACATCATATGGCTCGCATGTAACTTGCAAAGTAGGGCTCGGAGATGCTTACTCAAATAGCTTCCTCGTTTCTTCCACCAAGCAAGACTCTGATCCGAAGTAAGAACGACCCCTTGTCGCCAAATAAATCGTCAGTTTTTCCAAGTGTATTAACTTTTTGAGCAAAATTCTAACAATTTGAAATTTCATCTTCCTCCTAAATTCCTCCAAACTACCAATTGGATCCATGTTCGTATCTTTCCTCAATTCCTTTACTTCTGAAGCTTTGATTCCACACACATGAATGGTCTTGAGGTTCAGCATTCTCGACAAACAATCTTCAAGAACTTTCCCACCATCTAATACTCGTCGGAGGTCATCAATGTGGATAAAGCGTTCCTGAAAAAGATAGAAAATGAATGCTTACCCTGAAGAAAAGATAGAAACTACCTTCAATACGAGACTAGAATATATACCTCCGTATCGTTGAAATTTACAACCAAGTTGTGAAGATTGCAATAAGAAGAAATTAGATATGCCATCCCTTCCAGATGTTTATGATTGTCCATTGTTATTTCCACTTGAACATGCTTAACTGTTGCTGATTTCTTGATGCCATTCTTACACATAGCCTGGATAGCCAAAATAATGAAAGTTTAGAAATACTTAAAACTGTGTGAGATTCAATAGAAAAAAACTCATCATGAGCATTCCACCCACAGGATTTCAAGTAGATACAGAGAGTTGTCTTGTGTCAACAAGCAGGAAATATCTTCCAAAACAAATAAGATCATAACATATTTGCCCTCCAACAATGCATGCTATTGCTATTTGAGTAGTTTTTTACTTCATAGCAAGACAAAATCAATACTTGATATTGTTGTATTGCAAAGTGAAAGTCAAATATATGAATATTGTCATCACAATGTAATTAAATGAATTAATTTTTCTCATTCACTACTGGAATGATACATCACGTATATATAATACAAGGATTTAAAAATCTAGTACAATTAGTTCCTAAAGAATGGGAGAAGAAATAGAGATAAGCTAAAAGACCAGGGCCATATGCAAAGACCAAGTCATGTGTATGATATAGATAGATATGTACATCAACAGTAATACAACAATATTTTTGTTCACAGGAAAGGCATATATAACGCTTTATTTTACTCATCAGCTGAACATTAGAAGTAGTTACATTGTGCTTAACTAATTGCCTTTATTTTTGTCTTATCTTAATAACAAGTAATTCAGCAAGAGTTTGGAATAATCATTTAAAAAAGCATATTTACTAACACAATATATCAATGCAAAATGAAAAGACCTCTACAAACAGAAAAAAATTAGAAGCTCAAGATATATATTATACGGAACACATTTAAAAATATTTATATACATAAATAAATAAAAACTACTTGCAGGAAAATTCAGACTTTTAATATGTAATTTTAACATGTAAAAATTACCTCCAAGTGCTTCTGACCAACATGAATTTGTCCCACATAACGGACTGCATCCAAAACAGCCCTTTCCTTGGCTCCACCAGGACCCATATACATGTCAATGGAGATGTTAACGAGAGATGGAAGGTTAATCACCACGTCAGAGTCATCCATGAATTGACATTTCCAAAGTTTAAGGCATCTTATGGTAGTTGAACAAATTCTTATCTGAGAAGCCTGTTCCCTATGACAACTAAAATTACAATTGACCAAACTCAACCTCTCAAGCAACGGGCAGGATTTCATGAGATTGTTAAAATCCATGACATTCAATGTTGTGCCAGTGAGGTACAAACCATTCAGTAAAGGCCAAGAAACATTCATATTGTGCATATTCAAGGCAGAGACGTTCCGGAGTTCCAATTCTACAAGAGATTGACATTGAAACAAAACGGCCGGCACTCGGTATAAGTATGGAAAAGTATAATGACAAGGGATATTGATGTCCAACGTTAGCATCTTAACACAACGCTCAACAGCCCAAGACAAGCATGAATCCAGTTTATCATGACTGCCTATCGGGTTGCAGAAGAAGTGAAGGCAGAACTTATTTTTCGTTGAGGGATCCAACTTTCCTAGAAACTCGTCAAAATCACGAAATTCATCTCTCAGGGAAGCTCGTGGATTTTCTTTGAAGCAGAAGCTGATATTATGAATTTGCTTCCACAAATTTCTCCAACTTTTGTTGAGTACACTAGTTCGAACAGCTTCTTCTGTTGGCAGGAGGCGAATAATTTCAATGAGGAGATCGTCAGGCAATTGGCTCAAGAGATCAATATTTGATGGACTAGATTCCCCGTGCCGTTCTCTGTTGCTGATCTGTTGACTTGCTTCCCTTACCATGGCTTCACTACAAAGCAAGTGTTAAAGAGTAATACATACCAACAAATGCAGGTAAATTGAGAGTCAAAACCATCGTAATTAACGCGTTTGATTATGACAATCACACACTCTCATTCAATAAGACCCAATCTTGATGATCAAGAAACACACAACATATTCAACGCATCATGAATCTTTTCCATTTGTATCAAACAATCATACACAACCTCCATTAGGATAAACTCATCCATTGAAATCCTTAATCAATTCTTCTCTTGACTCACAATCAATCAATCAATCAATGGCACTCATTCAATGAGAGGGTGCATGACTCCATGTCGATGATCAACCAACAGACATGTACAACGCATTCAACGTACCATCAATCGACAAGACGAGGTAACGAACGACATATACCAAGAAATGCAAACAGAGGATGTCCCAACAACATCACACTTCGTTCACCCAGAGCTTGACGATGAACAACACCATTCTTCGTGAGAGGATAAGGGATCAAGAAGAAGAATATGGACGTACCTCAGACCTCCGCCGCTCGTCCCAGCAGGAAGACGTCGCCTGAGAAGATGGTCGGAGAGTTGCTGCTGGCCGGATCATTTTTCATGTTCCCGCCTTTTTCTCTCCGGGTGGGCTTGAATGGCAAT
>JAURVB010011765.1:0-22808 GCA_033002965.1 Piper betle | reverse complement strand
ATGAAGTCCTTGCAAATTCCTTGTTTAGTTTGTGCATAGTAATTATCAGTTCATCTACTCACCAAGACGCCATTTTATTTTAAAAAAATAAAGTTTCTATCTTATTGCAACGACTATGTCATGTCTCGTGCATTCTTCCATCCATATTACTAATTATTAAATAATTATAAGATTGGTTCATTTCAGAAGAAAAATATATTGAGTAGGTTACAAAGGGTTAAAAGTATATCACATGCCTACACAAGAGTTGAGAGCTCCCATAGATCAAGGTCTATAGTTTTAAATACTATATTGGTTATCATAACGGGTCTTATCACTCACCAGGGGTATTTTTTACTTTAAGTGGGTGGGCTGATTTCTAACTATATTTTTAGGTTATAAATAAAAATATTTCACTAAATCTTAAAAATATAACTTGTCATCAGCATTTAATTTATTACCCTATTAAAATACCGAGAATTTCAACAAGAAAAATTAAATTTGTGAGAAATTTTATACTAAATAGCCAGGTACGAATTAAAGAGGTAGCGCAAGCTTAAATTGTGCTCGATTAGAAGGTGGTACATAATGTATCAGGTATAGCTTGGGTTATACGATACTGACGTTTTAAAACTCTAGATCAAGTTTGTACTGCTTAGAAACAGAAATGCTATACACGTTGCTGAAATTCATGTTCTTCTAAGTTTGCCCTATTTTCTTTAGGATAGTGGGCAATTGATTAGATATCTCAATAATGAAAAATTTGTTTATGTATACATGTCCGCAAAAATAATTTGAGGGTGCCCTCCCAGACCACATGTCTTAGCCATCCATTATTACACAGCTCAGTTAGAACCCTAAAACCTTCAAAGTCAAACTACGTGGCCTTTTATATAGATACCTCTCACAGGCAGCTCATATATATATATGAGATGTAAAATCTCTTAATAAAAAATTTCCTCCCTTTATTTGTGCTTTTAAAATAATTGATAGTGATGAAATTTCCAAGGGAGACCACCTGCATGAAGTCTTATTTGCATCTTATCATAAAATACTTTCTAAATAAATAACACTTTAGTGGAACCAAATGTTTTTGGTATAAATTAACGTAAATTGATTGCATAGAATTTCCATTCTTCATGTTAAGGTTCCGTTTTGTCAACATTAAATAGATGAAAAATCTATAAAATTTATTAATTGTATATTTATGCCAAATTCTATTAAAAATTATCTATTTTCAGAGTATTTTAGTGTTTTTAGTATTTCGTGGTATGATATGATCTCTATCACTTTCTTATCAAAACAACAAGTAAAACGAGGAAATTTGTTTGTCAACAGTCTCATATTTATATCATAATTAACTCTTTGTACATTAAAACTAATAAAATTTTGTGTATTTTACATCTTTGTCTTGCCAAGCAAATGGAACCTAATATAATATACAAAGAGGGAAAAATTATAAAAATACTAGAGTTTGAAACATGATTGAAAATAATTTCATTTAGTAATAATTTTAAGTGATATTTTTTGTAATAACACGTGAAAAATAGTTTCACGTCTAATGGTCCATTAGTGTGCACTTGGGCTAGGTCGCAAAGTCAACCTAGTATTGTATTGGTTGGTGAATTGTAAGAGAAAAGAAAGTTTAGAGAAAAAAACTTCTTGGACAAAATTCTTGAAGAATAAAGGGTGGAATATAAGAAACCTAACATGGATAAGAAAGAAATTTCAATGACGAAATTTTTTAAAGGTGGGTGGATTGTGTAAATTTTCTTACAATTTGGAAATAATAATGGATCAATATTGTAAAACCTAGGTCCGCCCGAGGGTTTTACTGTCAGTTTGGTTGTTAAGAATTGAGCTAGCAGGTCAGGTCCTTCTTGCCATGGTTTGTGTATGGTATGATATATGTTTGCCCAACCTTAGCCTCCTTCAGCTCTTGATACACCTGTTTGGATGTTATATGCCCGATTTTTCCATGTTTGGTTTAGTCGAGTTGTATATAGTTGGATGCTAGGACCGTGTCCCTTGTATTCCTTTTATGTGCTTACCGTGTATTTGAAAACCCTTTTGAACTATCCTAACCCCCTTTGGGACTTGCAGTACAATTTTCGAGGTTGGCCAGATCACTATAGGGTAAAAACCTATGTTTTTGGGTTTTTGGCTAACCTAACTCATACCTCTTTAGCTAACCCAACATATGTTTCTTTAACTAACCCAACCCATACATCTTTAACGATGACACCCATACTTATGACATTACCAAGCCAACCACCCATTTTTGTTATAAAACTCATCACTTTCCTCACCTTTTCACTATTTTTCCTTCTCTCCTCACCTCCAACAACCTTCTTCTCCTCTCCCTGACCTTCTTTTTCCTCTGTGAAGCTCCAAGCACCCTCTTCTATCTTTCTAGCCTCCTAAGGTGGTAGGCTTTGAGGTAGGATGCTTCAAAAGACGTCCCCTTGGTCTTCTCTTGTAAGTTTTAGGTTGTGATGCCTTTGTTGCTTGTTGTTTGACATGTATTGCTCTAAATTTTCTGTAATTTAATTTTCATGAAATTTTTTAACATGTAGATATACCTGTTTGGAACATTTTGAGTACTCATGTATCTTATTTGACCATGTAAATAAATAGATTTGTTTTTTATAATACACATAGGTCACTAATCTACACTGTTTCAGTATAATAATTATACCTTGGCATTTTGATATTACATGTCATGCCCTATAATTTGTATGTATGATGGTACAAATTGAGGAAATGTGGCAACTTTCACCGTTACAATGACATAAGTGACCCTTTCTCCAATTTTTACTCTCTGACTTTATAGGATTTTTTAATTCACAGCGTGCCATTTTGTTCATGTTGATATTAGTAGTATATGGGAATATTTTAAGCCTAATCTAACCATTAAATAATCATGAACACCACCCCTAAGGATGCCTTACGTTTGTTATGCTATTTGTGACTATGAGCATCATCATTGATTGTGTTATATATTAAGCCAACAAATTTAAGCTAATAAAATCTGATAAAAATATGATGCTCCCCTATTGTCCACTTGAAAAATATAAATTTTGGGAATGGATAAAAATCATCTACATATGTTTTGGAAGTGCCCCTCTAGCCCCATCGGCCTCTCTGGTGGCCTCTCCCCCATTGCCCCTGTGGCGGGCTGGTGGTTCAGCAAGAAGCTACCTGCGGTGATGTGGCAGTCCTCTCTACTGCTGCTACTACTGTTTGGGCTGGAAGTGCTGACATGGGTACCTCAGACACTCATTTGCATGATGCCCATGTCGCTGCATGCAAGCCATGTTGAGGTGGGTCTCCTACAGGACCCCTGATGGTGTCTCTCACACTCCGAATAGACAGGGTAGTCATGGAAATCACCTCGTTGTCCCTAGAAGGTCTGCATCTATTGGGGAACCTTTACACATACTACCCCGTGGCTACATACACTGTCATTCCACCACCTGTCCTTTGTCTCTGACTGTGGACCCTGTTGATCCTGTTCCTTGTTTTTTTGCCCCTTATTGCCACAATTGTGACTGTGGGCCCCTGCAGGTAGTTCCCTCATGATGGCCTCTGCAAGAACCACACAAGAGAATGTTGCCACAACTACTCACAAATTGATGTTTAGTCGCGATACAAATTGCGCACCCTCTCCTCTCTAATAAGAAGCTACTTAGGAAGCCTCTCCATCATAAAAAACTTGGACTGGTACTCTGCTACAGACATACTCATATGCTATCTCAAAGATAGGAACTCCATCTTCTTCTTCACCCTGACAGTAGTGGAGAAGTACTGGGAGTAGATCTCCCAAAACTAGTCCCATGTAATCTACTCTAGAGCCCTACTGTAAAGACCTTGCAAAAAAAAAAATTGGACTCGGACGGCGGTCCGGGAAGGACTGAACGCGGAGAAATGGGTAGTGCAAGGGAGCATCTCTATATATATATATATAATGTTAATTTTGTTTTCCATAGGTACTCTAATATTATTAATTGCTTTTATGCTCGATTTGAAATGATAACCGGATCAAACAAGCAAACAGTTAGATCATTTTTTTCAAAATTATATTTGTGCCTGAATTGCATTGTAGGTATTGATTATGACCATCTGCTTTCTTAAACCTGCACGAGGCAACAAACCTAAACAGCTTTGTTGCACATATGCTTATTAACAATTCAAGACATGTTTAAACTACATGTATTAAAGTCCAACTTTTGACAATAGTAAAGGATTGGAGATGATTGCACCAGCAGAGCCGCCATGAAAAAAAAAAGCAGTGAGGTTGCATGAGCTAAGATTCCACCTCCATTAACAGTAGGGTAAGTACTCACAACCTAGGCTTACTAGCCCTCCCTACCTATAGCAGTCGTATACATTTTATATAAGCACATGGATGCACAAACTAGGTTCTTTGTGTATATATATATACACAGATATATGGAGATGAAACAAGAGCTTGGAAAAAAAGTTAAGGGTTTGGCTTCAAAGATTGGCAGATCTCAAATACTAGTATAGATAATAACAGTGCAGGGGTCATGTAAGATTATTGTTTTGTTGAAATCTGAAGGCGCCTTGCTTTAGGAGTATGGAGGGGAAGAAACAAGTGATTTAACAAAAAAAAGTATAATTAACACTTAAATGAAATAAGTGTGGACCAACTTGGGCTCGGCTTGCCCGTTTCTACCCCGAAGTTTGGTTCGAGTCGGGCTCGAAGGCTTTAGCTGTTCTTGGGTCATAAGGATTTGAATTTGTACCATCTTTTGGAGTTTTAATTAGGATATTTTATAGTTTTTTGTATAAACATTAAATATATGTGTACATAACTTTATAAATACTTTTTAATAAACATGATAATTCCGAGATGAAACTATTCGAGTTGGAGGTCAACGGGCGGAAGACTCAAGTTATAATTAGAAATTTAACAAGTTAATAAATAAATGGCCTTAATTGAAGAGTTTTGGTATAATCTACGGTTGTGAAATGGCGGAATACAATCCATGTCCCCAACTAGCTAACCGTAAGTGTGGTCCATAATGTTGTAATGAAGTTTTAGTTAATCATATAAGACGACACTTAGGGTTGGCATATTATTAAAAACAATAGACATTTCAACCCTAAGTGTGGTCGTATCTTTATCACGAGAAAAATGTTAGTGTGATATGATTGAGTTTTAATTAGGATATTTTATAGCTTTTTGTATAAACATTAAATATATGTGTACATAAATTTATAAATACTTTTTAATAAACATGATAAATCTGAGATGAAACTATTCGAGTTGGAAGTCAACGGGCCGAAGACTCAAGTTATAATTAGAAATTTAACAAGCTAATAAATAAATGGCCTTAATTGAGGAGTTTTGGTATAGTCTACGGTAGTGTGAAATGGCGGAATACAATCCATGTACCCAACTAACTAACCCTAAGTGTGGTCCATAAACAATGAAGATTGAGTTAATTAATTATATAAGATGACACTTAGGGTTGGCATATTATTAAAAACAATAGACGTTTCAACCCTAAGTGTGGTCCCATCTTTTATCACGCGAAAAATGTTGGTGTGATATGACTGGGTTTGCACTCATGTCTTATCCTTCAATCTAAATATGTCAATTCCTTTACTATAGACATGTATGATGCTAATACTTTTTCCTCCACCAAACATGTTTTAATTCAATTCTAGCATTCATTGCCAAATTGAAGCTAATAACCAGCTAATGTATAATATATACAATGTATGTGGTTTGACAAACTATGAATGAATATGTAATGTATTTTTTTTTCGTAGATAAATGAATAAATTGCATCAATTTAGGGGTCATTACTATGGTCCATAGCATGTAAATATGAATTATATGAGTTTTTTTAAAAGATTTGGTGCTGGGTATTTTAAAATAAGAACAAATTTGGTCATATCGAGGAAACCCAAATTTAAAATAACAAATTATTATTTTTATATAGATATAGTCATAATTTTACACCAATAGTGTGCGCACGATATATGAACTCAAATGCTAGGCCATAAACATCTAAATGTTACATGCCAAAGAGCTGCTATGTGTAAAAAATTGCTTTTAGATTAGGCCTCAAACTTATAAAATTAGAAAACTAATTATATGTGTGATAATGAACATTAAGACAAACAAGTGTTAGAGAGTACCTTACAAACATGTTTTCCATAATTTTAAATTAAATGTAATAACCTAAAATTATACTTCTTTTCTTTAAGTACCAAAAGGAAAAAGTACATGCCTACAATTTGCAATTAGACCAAAAATTGATAAATAGTATTAGGTTCAACCCAAGAACTTATTAGATAATAAGGTGTTTGAGACACGGCCTTGACTCATGAGCCACGTAAATCAATTCTAAAGGTAAAAAATAGACGGAATATAAAATCTCTAAATTAGTGTAGTCCTCATGGTTGCATGAATCGGAATCGGAATTGGAATCAGAATCGGTTTTCCAGGGAGTCGGAATCGGAATCGGAATCGGTCTGAATCGGCCAGGAATCGGTTCAGTTGAATCTGGTCCAAATTAGTTTAATCGGTCATATATAATAATTTGACAATTCATAATATAAATATATTAAGATTAGGTATTGATGTTATTTTGATATTATTCTGTGTATTATAGTTTATGATATTTTTAAATATTTTTTAAGATTTTTTTAAAATTATTTAGAATTAATTATTATTTTTAACTCGAGTTAGACTCGAGTCAACTTTTAATTATGAGAATGCCACCCTCCGCTCCCTACCGCCGCCGGCCCGGTCGGCGGCGAGTCTCGCGCGGTCAGCAGGATGTCGGAGGTCGATGTCGGCAGCCCGGTCGGACAAACAGTCGGCGGCCCAGAGTCGGCGGCAATTCGTGCGTCACAGCCCGATTCGGTCCGGCCACACGTCGGCGGCGACGTTGCGAGGTCGGCGGCGAGGTCGGCAGCCCGGTCGGTGGCGAGCCTGGAGTCGAGGACGCATGGCGGAGGGCGGAAACGGGGCGGCGGCGAGCGGACGAGCGGCGGCGGTGTGGGGGAGCGGGTTTGATTTTAGGTTTTTAAAATCCAAATTACCATTTTACCCATGCTTAAATAATTTAATAAAAATCATACCTAGGGTATTTTAGTAATTTCCTAAAAACCGATTCGATTTAAATCGGCCGATTCCGATTCCGAGTTAAATCGGTCTGAATCGGCCGAACTCGGGTGATTCGGTGACCGATTTGGGGTCAACCGATTCGACCCAAAATCGGATCGACGTGATGCCGATCCGATTTAAATTGGCCGATTCCGCTCGGAATCTGCCGATTCATACATGAGATTATATATATTAGTGTGATATGCTCGTGATCTTCAACTCGATTACTTTAGCCGGCAATCATTCACTTTATCATGCATCACATCTATTATATAAAAAGGTGGACTAGATAGATATTGTATATATTGCAAATATACACATCCATGTGAAGGCAGCATGCATGGTTTGAACTTCTAGCTCAAAACAGTGTAAATTCGAGCAATGCCTTATATCACTATCTCATGCTGCCTATACTTTTGAATAAAGACAGCCATCAAACGACATGAGAAAGAATTGACTAGATAGAAAGTTGGACACCAACCATGTGGCTCCAGCAATGCTTCAGAACCACACATAAAGACTCTTCAATGTATTATATAAGATAAGATTCATGTGGCCAGCACATTGAATTGAAGTATTGACTTTCTACCTTTCATACCTTAGATATTGACATAATAGTTCAAGCATGCCATACTTTATGCAACATATTTTTACTTCACCTTTTTATAAGTG
This sequence comes from Piper betle, assembly GCA_033002965.1. Taxonomy (NCBI): domain Eukaryota; kingdom Viridiplantae; phylum Streptophyta; class Magnoliopsida; order Piperales; family Piperaceae; genus Piper; species Piper betle. Next base: position 15,010 of record JAURVB010011765.1, on the reverse strand, counting down.
AAGCAATGTGTTGTGATCCATGGATATATAGAGCAACGTTGCTTAGCTCTTCTCCCCGCATAGTCCACCTTTCCTTCCATCACCACCCCAAGTGTTGTCCAAGAGATGGCAGCGGTTAGATCCGTCGAGCCTTTGGCAGCCAGGTTTGTTCAGTCGTATTTTTTATTTTTTAAATATGAGGTATTATAACAAAATGATTAAGAGAGTTTTTTGTTTTTTTCTTGTAAAGGTGGTGGTGGTCTAATGACACGGTTGCGGTGGTCACCGGGGCGAACAAGGGCATAGGCTTTGCCCTAGTCCGGCAGCTGGCCAAGCTCGGCCTCACCGTCATCCTCACCGCCCGAGACGTCGAGAAGGGCCATGCTGCAGCCGCGGCCCTCCGGCAAGTGGGCTCCCGGTGGACTTCCATCAGCTGGATGTTTCCGACGACTCTTCTATCCAAGAGTTTGCCTCCTGGCTCAAATGCGCATATGGGTCACTTGATATACTAGTAAGCTAGCTCCATTGCCTCGTTATCGTTGAATTCAATCCACAACCCAAGATCTGGAGATGGGTTTTGATGATCATGTTGATCATTTGCAGGTGAACAACGCAGCAGTGTCGTACAATGAGATCAATCAAAACTCGGTGGATCAGGCGGAGAGTGTGATCAAGACGAACTTTTACGGGCCAAAGCTCTTGACCGAGGCCCTTCTCCCCTTGTTCCGCCGCTCCCCATCCACTAGCAGGATCTTGAACATAAGCTCGAGGCTTGGCACTCTAAACGTATATATCTTCTATTCTTTTCGTATATATTTTTTCTTCTTCCATTTGATATCAAAAAGAAAAAAATGTAAAAAATACTCATCGTTACAAATGACAAAATTTCGAGTCACCACCTCAATTATATGTACAGAAGGTGCAATATGTTTTTTCATCTCATGTCTCCTAGGAGAGTCATGTAAAAAATTCAATGCTATTTATGGTACTATACCAACTTTCAGATAATTTAATTTCTGAATTTATAGCATGTGATCATTTCTCATTGAATGTTCTTCGGTGGTTATTGAAGGTTCTTTTATTCCATGGAAGTTTTTTTATTTGAATTAGCTCAAATTGGTCATGAAGTATTTTTTATTGCAGTCTTTCCACGTATATAATCATGCACATGAGATTCTGAACTTGACATATTACATAAAAAATTATTTAAATGATTTATCTTGTATATATTAGTCGAACTTGATCCTAAATATTTCAATTTTAGCGGGACACAAATATTTAAACAACCATCACACAGCTTCTACGCTAATATCTCCTTATGGTCATGATACATGCAGAAAGTGAAGAATCCAAGGATAAAGGCTTTACTGCTAGACGAGGAGAGGCTATCGGAGGCAAGAATTGAGTGGATGGTGAAGCAATTTGTGGACCAAGTGAAGAAAGGGGATGGGAAGAAGAAGGGTGGCCGGAGGTGTGGACGGACTATGCCGTATCAAAGCTTGCACTCAATGCCTACACCAGGTTAATGGCCAGGCAGCACCGTGGGCAGGGACTAAGTGTGAATTGCTACTGTCCGGGGTTCACGAGGACGGCGATGACCGGCGGCCAGGGCAGGTACACCCCCGACGATGCTGCACGGCTTGCTGCACAGATCATCCTTCTCTCGCCGGAAGAATTGCCGACGGGAAGTTCTTTGTTGGGACCACTCCACTCTTGTACTCGAAATTGTAGTTTGACAAGGGCAACTAGTGTGTGCCACTTTGATAGTGGTCACACAAGTTGGTCAGTGAGCATTGAATTTAGAAAATCAACCAACTAGGTGAATTCGTGTGGAAATTGATCTATCATTACCATAATTAGTCCAAGTCCCACTGAATACTAACAAGTGATGTAGGTAAAGATTTGACAAACCATGGGGCACCTTGGAAGAGCGAGCCACTTGGTTGACCCCAAAGTTGGGAATTTGACTCTCACTGAGCTAGTTTGTTAAAATTATTATTTTAATGAGAAAAATAACTTTAAAAAATATATTTAATAACATAAACGAGATATTTGATTTTGAATGTCAATATCATTTGCACGAAAGAGACGTGGTGGAGTTAAAAGAGTTGAACTAGCTGAGATACCGACAATAAATCTTATGCTCATCACAAAAATATGAATGATGGGAATCCTACCTGTTTGAACCAAGGGCAACGATCTGCCCACCAAGGTTTTAATCGTGGAAGTCACCAAGTTTTACTTCGCAACCTGGAAAATTATTTAATATGGAAAAGAGGGGAAAGTAGGAGAAAGCCACCTCTAAAACCTTCAAAAATTATTCAACATGGAAAAGAAGGGAAATAATGAGAGACCGAAGATGCCTCTTGGTGATTATTAGTTGTACTTTTTGGTGAAACAAAAGGGCGTCAAAGAGTGTGACGTCACATTTAGTACATAATAGTAGATTTTAGTAAAAGGGTTGCGTTATTGAGAGCATGTTCAACTCCTAAGTTGCTTATATCGTTTAAATGTGAGAACAATTCACTTACCACTATCAACTCATTTAAATGTTTGCTTTAGAAAAAAACTCTAAATAAGTTTTGAAAATAACTAGCTAGGTTGGCCATTCACTTTTTATTCTAATTAGTACGAGATGTCTTTGAATTAAGAAATAGACCCTAGAAGTTAAGAAGAGGGTTTTAAATGTTTATGGTTATCGCAGAAACATGTAACTCGATGAGGAAATTTCATTTAAACACGATCACAAATCATTATATTTGATAACTCGTCAATCTCAGGGTTGGCTAGCAACTCAGGTCTCTTAAAACCATAGTCGCTTCGGACCATTGATGGCAAAATCGGCCGATTCCACTCGAAATCGGCTATTCGATTTAAATTTGAATCGGAAAGTTTCCGATCCAAAAAGTGGGTAAATCGCCGATTCGAACAAGTCAAGCCGATTCTGACCGAATTGAGTCGACCGAGTGATGAGGGACGCGACGGGGGGACGAGGTGCGGCGAGCGATGGGGAAGGGGGTGGTGGGGCGCGGGCAGGGGGGGACAGGCTAGGCTAGCGGAGGAGGCGGGGTAGCAGGGTGCAAGGGACGTCGGGCTGACAGGGGAAGGGCAGGGATAGGGTGGGAATGGTGGGGGAGGTGGGGTAGGGTTGGGCGGCAGTAGAACAGCAACCGGAGGCGGCGGTGGCGAGGTGGGTGGGGGACAGTTGGGGCTAACTGGGGAAGGGGGTGGTAGGGTGGCGTAGGGGCGGGGGGGGAGTGGGGGGTGGGGGGCGGTGGGGCGGGGTGGGCGGTGGTGGCGGCATGGCAGCCAAAGGTGGTGGCGGCGGGGGTGAAGGAGCAGGGCGCGTTGGGGGAGTGAACAAGGAAAAAAATATAGTTGTGGCATTCTCGTAATTAAAAGTTGACTTAGTTTTAATTTGTAGTAAAAAATAATAACTAATTCTAAATAATTCAAAAATTCAAAAATATATGAAAATATCATAAAATATAGTACACACTAATATCAAAATTATATTAATAACTAACTTTTATATATTTATATTATTAGTTGTTAAATTATTATATATAACCGATTTGGACTGATTCAACTGAACCAATTCTTAATTGATTTAGCCCGATTCAATCTGATTCAGCGAGTCATTAGAAAACCGATTTCGGATTCCAATTCTGATTTTTCCGACTATACTCGGACGCATCCGATTAAAAAAGAAAAGTCAAATCATGGTCAACCAGCATCGGCAAGGCCCGCTAAAGGCCCAAAGAAAGAAGCCCAAAAGCAGCACTTTTACATACCACGGCCCACCAACCCCTCCCCCTCCCAACCCTAGGCCCCAGCATGCCGGACTACGCCGCCGCGCCGCCGGGGTCCGACGTCTGCGGCGGAGCCCCGGAAAAGGTCGCCGCCTTCATCGACGCCTTTGTTGACTACTCCGTCGCCGGCATCTTCTTCCCCCAACCCGACGCTCCCACCCCCTTAACCCAGACCCGCTGCCCCGCCCCGGCCCGCCTCGTCGCCGTCGGCGACCTCCACGGAGACCTCCCCAAGGCCATGCGCGCCCTCGCCCTCGCCGGCGTCGTCGACCCACTCACCCACCGCTGGACCGGCGGCGCAGCCGTCGTGGTCCAGGTTGGCGACCTCCTCGACCGCGGCCACCAAGAGATCCGCCTCCTCTATCGCCTCCACCGCCTCAAGCAGCAGGCCGCGGCTGCGGGTGGCGCAGTTATCGCCGTCCTCGGCAACCACGAGGTCATGAACCTGGAGTCCGACTTCCGCTACGTCGACCCCTTCTCCGTCGCCGAGTTCCAGAACTGGGCGAGGTGGTACCAGCTCGGCTCCGCCATGAAATCGCTCTGCCCAACGCTGCCCCCGCCACCGGATATCTTCGCCGGCGTCCCCCGACACCTCGCCGGCGTCAGACCCGAGTTCGAAGACGGTCTCAGGGCACGGATCGCCGCGCTACGGCCCGGCGGACCTCTATCTAAACGGTTCTTGTCCGATAACCCGGCGGTCGTGGTCGTCGGGGACTCGGTCTTTGTCCACGGGGGGTTGCTTGAGGGTCACGCTTTGTACGGATTCGAACGTATGAACGACGAAGTGAGGGAGTGGGTCCGCGGGTCCACGGGTCGGAGGGCCCCCCAGTTCGTCCGGGGCAGGAATTCGGTGGTGTGGCTCCGCCGGTTCTCCGAGGAGGCGGAGGAAAAGTGTGATTGTACCGGGCTGGCCGCCGCCCTGGCGGCCGTGCCCGGGGTGGCCAGGATGGTGGTCGGGCATACTATACAACGGAAGGGGATCAACACGGTGTGTGGGAACCGGGCGGTCCGGATCGATGTTGGGCTATCCAAGGGTTGCGTGGATGGGCACCCGGAGGTGCTGGAGATCAACGGGCAGACAAACGAGATTGTGATTTTGACCTCAAATCCGGTTTATAAACGGGTTGCGGACAAGGAGAAGGTGGGCCTGGCCGCCGCCCTCCTCCCGGAAATTCCTAGGATTGGAGTAAAGGTTTGAGTTGTAGAAATACCCAAACACATGAAGTTAGTTATACTCTTTTATTATGTATAGATTGTGGTTGATGTACGTGAAATGCAACATTTGTTTTAAATTATAATCCTTTGATCCATTGTTTTAAACACACCACGTTGAGATTTTGGTGTGTTCGGTGTGAGGCACAATTGCAGGAGGAGGACTAAGGAAAGGATTACTGCTTTGCTTGGTAAGAATAATTGTTTTTATACTCTATTTGAAGTATGTATAGATTGTGGTTGATGTATGGGAAATGCAACACTTGTTTTAAATTATAATTCTGATTGGTTGTTCTGATTTTATAGTTAGGTTATAAAACTTTGGTATATTTGTTGTATGGAGAGGCTCAACCTATCATCAACATTCCAATGAACAAATGATACAACCTTTACTTAGTCATGTTGTGAAGTTTCTGCCAAGGCACTGAAAATTATAACAAGATAACTATTTAGTTATTACAAGAATATTTTCTAAATGTTCAATGCCCGCTGCAAAGAAGAATTTTCGCCCAAAGCCTGAAAAGATTATGAACAGATTCATAGTAGGCGATCCTTCTTTGCTTGGTAGTGGGCAATGTCTGATGTGTGATGAAATAATCTATACTCGATTACCGCTTTCTGCGTGGCCAACATTCAGAACGTTGCAGTCATCATCAACGTGAACAACACTGCACTTTCCCATTACTGGAGATTTAACTTCTTTCCACTTTTCACAATGGGGAGAAGATGCATCCATGTTGATGGTTTTGCTGGATGATGGCATACAACGTTTGGAGAAAAACATGGCAATTCTGTCGGCTTTCAAGCCCCCATCCCATTCTCTACAGCTGCAAAAGAAAAGATCACTAACCTCATGGCAGTTAACGGAAAACCGTGATACAGGCACAAAAGCATGTTGTGTAGAGCAGTGAAAAAATATACCTCGAGATGGTGATACTCCTGCTTTACTTAATATTTCATGCTTGACCTGCATTAGAAGGTTGACAAAAATCACTTCTCTTTTCTGGGTTTTATCTATAACTTTTTAAAGCTCCAAATTTCTAATGCATATTAACATCTCTCATTTACCTGCCATCTATTGTCCACAAAGACTGCAATCTCTTGCACTATGTGTTTGAGCTGCTTTTTTGGAATAGTTGGGAAGTTTCGTTGCAACAGCTCCATAATTTTGTTCATCCCACCAGCACCGGATTTGACACAAGGTACAATCTTGGGCAAATCAGAATCCCCTAAAACTGTGGCTTTCATTTTTTGAGCAATAATGGAATTGCTTTGACTAGTTGCATTGCAAACATTCTCATCATTGCGAAAATTATGGCTTCGTTAGAGCTTCCACAAACAAATACAGTATGATAAATACAAAGCTGATAGCAGTACATACAGCCCAGTTCCAATCTTTTGCAATAAAGATTTGTTCAGAGACCGAAGTTGAGACTCATTGAGAGTTTTCCCCAGCTTTTTTGATACCCGAACGATCTTTATGTTATTATCCACATGCAACTCTTGCTCTGATAATGCAGCAATCATCCTTGGAACACTAGAAATATCAGTCAGGTAAAAATTTTGTTAAAAACTAAATATCGCATTATGTTTCAATGTCTAATATGAACACTTATCACACAAAAAAAAAGAATATTAAAAACCAAAAGGGTAAAAGGGAAGACAAAAAAAAAAGATTAAAAACCAAAAGGATAAAAGGTAAGACAGTACAAACTAAAGAAGGAATAAATTGGTTAAGGGGGAAATAAGCAATATTTTGTCTCGCATAACAAAGACTTATTCTCAAAAAATCATCTCTTTAACTTTCATATGACTAATCAAGAAATTTTTAAGATGATCTTGTCATTAAAGTTATTTGCTGTTTTCTACAAACTACAATCTTAAATAAGATTGACTGTATCAAAGTGGCTGCCTGGCTACCACCTTTGACAATGGTAACTTGTCCATTTTCTAATACGACCCAACTAGTTTCATTTTCAATCATCTTAACATAGCCATCTTCATAAACTTGCAATATTTATCTCCTTTCCATCATTTGTCACCATTATTGTCTTCTTCTTCCTCCTCCACCTTGTCTCAAATTGGGGGAAAAGACATGAATGATTCAGTCCAAATATTCATAAAAGGAGACATCTCGCATGATAAGATGTTTAACTACATCATAAAATATAAAACATAAAATGTAAGGATATATAGCACTGTGAAATTATATCATTTGTAGAATCAGATTTCTCTCTCTTATTTTTAATTCAATTCCTCTGACCTAGGTAATCAACACAACTATTCCTCACTTGCATTTCCCAGCTTTATATTTCATATAAATCCAAATCAGATAAAACGAGTGAATGTGAATGGGAAGACCTCAAACTAACAACTTAACTTCAATAGAAGTACGTAATTTGTGGAATGATACTTTAATCTTTCAATGTGATTTGGATTACTTTAAGCTGAAAACTCAATCAGTACAACAATTCCTCACTAACCTAGATTCGTATTTCAAACAAACCATTCAAAGAAACACCGCCCATCATATAAAACAACAATGAATATAAACCTGAAGATCTAAAACTGACTGCTCAATGTTAAAAGCAGCAATCCATAATTCAAATAGAGTATTAAATTATCACCAAGCAAAGCACTAATCCTTTCATTAATCCTCCTCCTGCAATTGTGCCTCACACCGAACACACCACGTTGAGATTTGGCAACAATTTCAGATCTCTTGTCTACAAATCCAACAAACAACTCGTAAATCACACAAACCACCAAAACCAAATTCCACCCAAAAAAAGAAGATTTTTTTCATCTCCAAACCCGTACTTCCCAACACCAAATGCAAGATTCAGACTCAACTGCCTACACATCCGCATCCTTCTTCTCCACCCCATACATCTTTCTTTCCCCCACACGAAGCACAGCGCTCCCGACCGAAGCCACAGTCACCCCATCCTCCACCTCCCACCTCTGATAACCTCATGCACCAGCTTCTTAAACGGCAGGCCGCTCTCTTCCACCAAGCACGCTACCACCGAATAGCTCAAACGCAGAGCACCACGGGCACCAACCTCCTCCAACCGGACTCTGCTACCCACAACCTCTTTCATGTACACGAGCAAGCTATCCACCTCTCGCCGGTAATTCGAAGCCAGAGCTTCCTTCTCCTCGCTGCTCGTCTTCTCCCCCAGCAAGCTCCTCTTCCTCTTCCTCCCAGGCTTCTTCCCGGCCTTCTCCACCGCCGCCATCGGAGACCCATCAAGCACCGCGCGATCAACCATCGCCCCCGGCCAACCACAATGCTTCCAACTGCTCAATCTCAGCACCAGAAATGGTCGAGAAAGAGCTCAATTTTTCGGCGAAAGATTTAATCTTTGAGCAGAAAACTTCATCAACGGATCGAAAAGTGAAGAAGTAATTCGGAGGTGGTTTGTTTTGGGGATGGGAGAGGGGATGCTTGGGAGGGGGAAGGTGGAGAGCTCCATGGTTGTGGTTGGAGGGAAGAGAGGTCTCAGAGGGGTTGAATGGACGGTCGAGATGAGGCGGAGAGGTGAATGGCCCGTCGGATGGTGTTCCCGCCACTTTTGAGAGCCTCGGCCAACTATGGGCGAAAACATGAATGCGCGGGAAATGGAGCGCCAATTCACATTATGTTTGTTTTGGCTCGATTCATATTCCAATATTTTACATTAAAAATAATAATATTTTAAATTATATAAAAAAGAGTTGACTTTTTCAAGTTAAAAAAAACTTGTCTACCTTTTTCCATAAATAGATTAATACACATAAACAAATTAATCCTCTAAATGTTACAGCTGTTAATTGAGCGAGCCAGCTCGTGAGTATTTAGCGTTCGGCTCGGCTTGACTTGACTCGAAACTCGACACTTGAATGCTCGACTCAAACTTGAATCTTACGAGCCGAGTTTGAGCAAGGACGTGTTCGACTCGACTCGACTCGGTTATAACTCGAACTCGACTCGATAAAATAATATAATAATATAGTCTTTATATTTATTTATTTATTTATTTATATACAATATAATTACAAAGTAGCAAGATAGTTGAGATGGTAAGTATTCACCTTGATGACTTTAAGGTTGTGGGTTTAAACCACATTGGCCTCATTTTTTTAAAGTGAGGTACTTTTGATTTTTAATCGAGCTGGTTTCGAACTAACGAACGAGCTGGGCGAGCGAGCTCACAAAATTAAACAGTTTAAATATATTCGAGCTCGAGTCGAGCTCGAACACATAAAAGATATTCGAGTCGAACTCGAGTATGTATGTCCAAAACTCGTTCGATCACGAGTCAAGTTCGAACGAGTTTCAAACTATTCGAGCCGAGTTCGAACACATGTTGAGCTCGGCTCGCTCGCTCAATTAGCACCCTTACTAAATGTTTTTGAGAAAGAAAGATTAAAACACCTTTTAAAATAGTTGAGCAAACTACAATAAAGACACACTTGTAAGATAAAATGTATCTTTTCATATCACTATTTAATACTTGTCCTTAAATAGAAAAATGCTTTGGATTATTTTCTATTTATCCTTGTCATTTTTAGCTATTTGTTAACTATTTCTTGTTTTTATATACTAATATATAAAATTGATGACTTTCAATATAGTGCATTTATTGTTTTTATATACTAATATATAAAATTGATGACTTTCAATATAGTGCTATCAAGTGTCTTCTACCTATTCTTACATTGTTATCCCTCTTTTTCTATTTGTAAAAATATTACTTTCTATTGTAATTAAGATTAGACTTCTATATAAAAAATTTAATTTTAATGATATATTTTAAGTCAATCTTAATTATTAGAAATTATAAATAATTTTTCTATTGTATTTAGGATTGGACTTTTACATAAAAAATTAAATTTTAGTGTACATATATTTTAAAAGATTTTATTTATTAAAAATTACAAATAGAAAAATAAAAAAATTAGCTAAAAATAATCTAACGACATCGTTTTGGAAAGTGACTAGTTAATAGACAAGAGTAGAGAATATCTATTTATGAATTTAAATAGAGCCCACAAAAGACACCCACGAGGTTACAATTTCAAACGTTTTAAATATTAATTTTTTATATACAATATAACATCTAAATTTATGTGTATATATATATATTATATATATATATATGTGTGTGTGTGTGTGTGTGTGTTTGTAAGTTTGTATTAAGTCCTCTCCTAAATGGATATTGTTTAAGGTAAAGATCCAATATAATAGATTATAAGTATAGTATTATTAAGGGGACTGAGATGACATTTCTGTTATTTGTCTCCTTAGTATAAAACATTGGTAATGAGAGGGATGCATGTAATGTTATAATACATATATATACTTTGTAATATAAGAACGATATAAGTCTTGAAATAATCAATCACATTCTCTATCTTATTGTCTCTTCACTTGATCTTCACCGGTTACCTTTCTTAGGTGGTTGTCCTTTACATTAGGTTACAATCGCCCCAATTTTCTCTTCCTGTTTTTTCTTCTTCTTTTTTTCCGAAGAGTTTTCGTAGGGATAATATCTATTGATATATCATTAGTTTTCCCCGCTAAAAGCCACTACCTTTTTTAAAAAACCCACTCCAGTTGGCATAATAACAGGTACAATTATTTTCCTAGTTAACATCTTCCTTCTTAAATCCTTCATCTACCTAGTCAACAAAAAATGATAATAAAACAAAATTCAAAATTTTCTTTCTTGATAAAAGAGAATGAGTTTTAGACATCAAAATTACCTATCGTGGAAATTAGAACCGCCAATGGTCATGTAGAAAAGATCGAGTTTTAGTCATCAAAATTACTACCCTCCAAATTATTTGTCTCATTGAGGAAGCTTATAGACATGGTTGTAAATGACTCGATTATAATTTGGACAATAGTATTATTGTAATCATTTATGATTTTATTTTTTTTATCTTAACTAGTTTTATAAGGTTAGTCATTCATAACGAAATTTTTGATAATTTACCACTGATTAAATGGTTAAAATATGATTTAATTTATTAAAAAAATATGTATCACAAACTCAAATGTATTAAAATGGCTTAAAAGTAAATTATCAAAAATATTTAAAAATTAACAAAATAAAAATGTTTCAACCATCCAAATTATGTTAATCTTGTATTAGAAATTATGAAATTAATATATACATAATTTAAATTAAGTAAATTTATAAAATTACTACTTTGACAATTAAAGAGTTTTAAGATTAATATTGACATGGAAAAGGGCTTCCCTTGCTTTAATAGTTTGCATAACTTATTTCTTTGCTTCAACTAGCAAAAACACCCTATTGAAGTTTCTTGTGGTGACCTCAATATGAGGTGGTAATAATGATGCTGTTGTGTAAATATAAGATGTTAGATTTTAATTATGTTATGAAACTTGAGAGCAATGGATCAACAAACCGTTGGTTCAAAAGGTACAGTCATGTTTATCATGCCAAATAGCTCGTGTTAGACACGATTTTAAATCCTTTGAAGATTAAAATGAAAACATTTATATCAGTTTATATCGTTCTGGTTTCAATGTTTGCTTCTTTGCTGTTTTGGAGATGGAGGGACAGACCGGTGAAAAGTTTAAAACATCTAAGTGTTTTGTTAGTGTTGGCCATTGAATTAGATCGAATTGGAAGTGATTATATTTGCAATTATATTTATTTGCCAAATTAATCTTTTATTTGATCACTTATTTTGTTTCAGATTTCTAAACTAGTAAGTTATGAGGGTTTTTTTTGTTGAACTTGGAATTTATTGTTGGATTTTGGACATAAATATTTATATGCATCTATAATTGTATTATATGCCGGTATTTACGGTTAGCTTAAATTCAATTGATCTATTAAAGTTAAGTTTAATAGACCATTAATATAAGTATGAATTCAAATATGTAGATACTATTTTTGTAATTTTTATTCTATGATAGGTTGAATTGAAATTATGAAAAATAAGGATATAAATAGGGGGTTATGGTCGCCAAATTCATATTTAATTTTTCATTTTAACATCCCATCGTTCAGAAAACTTTGGTTTGAAGAACTATTGCTGAATTTGGAAGATTAAAACCTAAAGAAGTATGAACTTAAAAGATTAAAACTTAAGAAGTAAAGAATCATTTTCATTTTGCTTTTATGGATTTAGGTACGCTTTCGCTATCAAATTTTATTTTTTGATGATTTAATTTAAAGAAGATTAAGGTTTTATAGTGATGGTTTTATCATGTGTATAAATTTGTTGAAATTAAAGTTATAATAACATTTAGAACTACCTCTACTCGGAAGATCTAGAGCTCAATAAGGGTATGGGTCCTTGACCTGCCATTCTCAAAAATCTTTTAAAGTGAGAGCAAGGGGACTTATGGTGGTAGTTTTATTTTTTATTTATTATTATTATTATAAAAAACTCCATTTTTACTTAAATATCATGCATATTATGATTTCAAAGGTAGTTCTCCGGTTAAACGCCAAAAGCACATCAATGAACATTTTGTTTGCATAGGTATAAATATTTTGACCTTAATCACAAACAGTTTTACACTTACTTATACTTAACCAACGTAATTATTCACGTGTTTAAAAATATTTATTTAAAAAATAATGACCTAAGTGCTGGATATAGAGCCTTGATAACTAATGTATTTATTTAAGTTTATTAAAATTTGGTTTAACTTATTGTAACAATGGACGATTTGGCCATAAAGAAAAAATGGTGAGTTTTTTTCTTTGAATTTATCTGCGGCTATATTGTTGTAACTCTTTTTGATTGCATTGCATGTCTCCTGATCATATTACGAACTAAGGTCTTAACCTTATAATTTAATGTTCGTGTCAATATTCTATGGATGGGAGGGACTCATTTACATTGGTAGACAACAAAAAGTCATCGGCTAGATACATTGTATATATAGATAAAAAAGTACATGCCCAATTTCAACCATATTCTGGGAAGTTCTCTTATGTGAAAATTTGTTGTTGTTGTTGTTGTAAGTAGTAGTAGGATGTTAAAGTTAGTATTTACTACAACCATAATATTGGTAGGTATCGGCCGTTTTAAATTTGATCGTCTTCTGCATTCTTCTCTCTCCCACCATTTCTGCCAAATCTAAAAGAAGAAAAATAAAATGGTCTCTCCCTTTTTACCATCTTTCTATGCTTTTGGAGGTTGGATTTCTCAAGGTCAACGCTATGAGGTGGAGAAAGAGTTCGGTTACTTCGTGCCGACTCTTTAATGGCCTAGCACTATCTGCCAGCAGATGCTGCCCTTCTATAATGGCTGCTGCCAACGTTACCATTGATCTTTTCTTCATCACCCAGGAAGAAATTTTGAATCTTTTCTGTTATTTTAATGCATTTCTGATCGACTTAGAAGTGTTTGCTCTGTAGTCTGTTAGAATTGTTGGGTTTTTTTAACAGTAGACTTTATTATGGATTTATATCTTTTTTAATTGTTGAGTATGCTAGCTTTGTAGATCTCTTTCTACAACCGACTTTACTATTCATAAGCGCAGCCATCTAAACATGCTATTCAAGATGGATTTTTTTTCAGCTAATTTGTTGGAAACCTTGTTGCATATGATGGTGGAACTTGGCCTGCATGTTGTAGTGGATCTAATTTCGATATGAAGAAGGTCTTACTGTACGTTCTTTTTGAATTGTTAACCTTGATTTGTTCATACTTATTGTAGTTTTTAGGTTGCACCATTGTAGGTTGCTTTGTCCATACTTATTGTATTGGCCAGGTTTGAGTTGCAGCCCCTCGTCGGTTGCCATGGTGGGCAAGGACTCTTCTGGGCTCATGAAGCAGGTTCTAAGTTTATGACTTTCTATGTTCTCCAGGTTTCATTTATGAAATGTTCCGTACTGTTGTGACCATCTTTTCCTGCTGTCTTGTACTTTCTTTGGTAGACCATTGCTTGCAGTGGGGTAATTCTCTCTTCAATACGTTTCTCTATATTTGTTTTGTAGCATAATCTAGTAATGGTCACTACTCAATTTCTTGCATTCATGATCATTAGTCCCATTCCGAATTTCATCTGTACATAACTAAAGTTGCATAAAGTTGTTATGATCTTGATCTTATAATTTGCCTAAAGTTGTTCCTCAAATTCTTGTAGCGGTGAACATTTCTTGAAATTGGGTGAGGCTGACATAGAAATTACATTGCAATGATTCCAGAATGAGGTTATATTTTTCGTGGTATTCGATTGAGTTCTTTCTACTCAGTTGTTAGTAGTTCTCATACAATAAGCTAGGCATTTCCTCCATCAAATGCATTCTTAGCAGTAGTGTTTGAACCACCACTACGCAAACAGAGAGCTGTTGAGAGCCATTAATCAACTAAAATGCCACATGTTTGTTTTAGTATGGAACCTGCAAAGGATGACGAAGGAAATTCGGATGTAAGGAAAAGGAATCAACAAAATGGAAAAGTAGAGCATAGAGATGAACAGCTGCTATAAAAAGATCATGGCATTCAGCAGCTGAAACGGAAATCAGAATTTGACCAGCAGTAATGACTTGATTTTTGATAATGAAAACAGGGTTGATTGAAGTACTTGTCAAAAGTATATAATTACCTTGAAGCCTCAGTATTTGGTGCTTCATCAATCCATGCAGGTTTTTTGCATTATAGTAAAAATGTGCAATCATCTTGCCGAGCTCATCTGCTGTTCGGAACTCTGAAATAGCATTTCAGAAATTAGCTGAGGAACAAATGACAGAATGCCAAAGATATTCAGTTTTCTTTAATAAGACAGAGGCATGCAGATGTATAACCTTTTTCCCTATAAAGAATTCTGTTTCCTCTGAGTAGTAAGAGTTGTGGACATTCCAAGGCTTTAAGGGCATAAGCCAAATCCTTCTCAAGGTTATTGTCAATCTTCACCGGACAAAAGAATATAACAGTGTACTTCACAACATGGATGACGAACAAGCGAAGTGATTTGCGTATGCTGATGAAGACCAATGAAAAAGGCTTCACAAGGATGATTTGCC
>JAURVB010011763.1:0-33119 GCA_033002965.1 Piper betle | reverse complement strand
CAAGCGGTTGTAACCTTTTCCATCTAAAACGTTTCTATAAAATCTGTTTTTCTTCCCTAAGCATCACACTTTTATCTATTGGAAGAAGAATAACCACGATGGTATGTCAATCAGATTCATTCTGATCTTCTTTCTTTTTTTCAAAAAAATCTCCAATGATTATTTATGTGTATTATCTTTTACGATTTTCTTCTTTTATCACTTAAAACATGGGGTTTTTGCCATTTACTCTCAATCAATTTTGAAAAAATATGATCATTTATGATTGTGGTTATCTAATATTTCCGCTTATTCTTTTTATATCTCCTATTTTGGTTTTTTAAATCTCCATTGATTATTGTACTCTTGTATCGAGTGTTTTAGTTAGTTTTTGCAAATTTATTTTTATCATTGGGATAATATGTTTCTGAATGAAATTTGAAAGTAATTGCTTATATTTAAGAAGACCTTCGCTCCTGTTAGCGTTAACCAAAAAAGAAAAAAAGATGTGGAAGTTGGTTTATTTATAATGCAAATGCGCACTATATGAACATGAGGTTTTTGAGAGCACATTCACCTACTATGTTATAGAAATATAGGATATTATCTTTATTATATATAATAATAATAATAATAATAATAATAACAATAACAAGACATTATTGGGGAAGTTTTTTCCTTTATGTACTTGTGTCTCCACACATTCCAATAAATTTGACCTAAGCTATCTTTGTCGGACGTGACGCATGAGAAGAGCCACATACATGCATAATGGAATGAGCTTTGAGTTGTCCACACTGCGGTGAACGCCATTCTCATTCGTTCTCATCACACAGTTTCGATTTTGTGGTAGTAGTTGAGATCCCCACTATCTTCACTACTCCGAATGAAAGGTAACATATAATAAAAAAGAATCTGCACTCACCGGCCTCCAAATTATCCCCAAACACAAGTACACTTAAATTTTGACTTCAATATGTTGTGGGTATTTGTTGTTCAATTTCTAGTGGGTATTTTGAATAAGGAGGATTCACTTAATCTACCAACTTACCTAAAACTATAATCATCTGAGTAGTTTAGTGGCTAGCGTCGCTGCCACCTGTCTGACTCACATTTTATGAGAAGCGTTTATACTTTATAATGTGATGTTCAGGGGTGAAGTATTGTTTATGTCGTATAATTAATTTTGTATAAAAATTCAGTGGTCCAAGTTAAAATCTTTCGATCCGGGTCATAGTCTAGCATGATCAAAATTTAGCCAAGTTAAAATTTTATTTTTATTCTTTATTGTATTGTCTAATTGTTTTTTGTTGTTATTGAACATAACATATCTCTCTTAAAAAAACTAATATCCAATTTATAAAATCATTTTTTTCCAATTTCTCTTATGCTAATTAGCATAAAAATCAAAATAACTATTTTTAAAAAATATTTCCAGAAATAAATATAATATTATCATGAGAGAGTTTAAAAGCTAAGCGTTATGGCCTTAGATTTGATAATTTTCAATTTTCAGTGATATTTTAATAATGAATTTTAAAAACTATAACTAATAGCATTAATTTATTATATTTGTATCAGCCTGTCATTAGTTGGCAGGTTTTTTTATTCATTCAAAATTAAACGATAAAATGTGATCACAAACAACACTTTGTGCATCAGTTGCCCAGTCGAACTCGGTTCTTGGATTGTGCACGCTATCTCTAAATGCGCACTCACCGGCATCCAAAAAGCCCTTAAGACAAATGCACTTAAATTTTGACTTCAACGCAAAGGATGCTTGTTGTCTACGGATGAAAATTTTGTTTATTTACCAACTTCCTTGGAGCATTCTTATCTGAGCAGTTTTGGCTAGTATCGCTGCCACTTGTTCGTCTCGTAGTGTATGAGATCAAGCGTTTATAATGTGATGTCTACACCCACTAATGCCCCTGATCATGAGACGCGGCTCTCCACCAGTATAAATACAGTACATTAGTGCAACTTCTCCTCACCAACTCCAAAGGTGGCATGCAACAAGTATACAATCTTCCAGTACTACTCTGCTAAATATTGTCGAATAGGGTGCTGGCCTCGATATTGATCAAGATGTCCAACAAGGTGGTGGCTGTGGTCTTCTTGATAATGCTAAGCATCGGCCTATCTTCGGCTGCTAGAGCTATAGTCCATGCCAGCGGCGGCGAAGGTGGCGGTGGCGGTGGCGGGGGAGGAGAAGGTGGTGGGGTGGGGGTTGATGGGTCTGGTTACGGGTATGGTTCTGGGAGTGGGTCTGGGTATGGGAAGGGATCCGGGGGAGGCAGCGGTGGTGGGGATGGAGGGGGCGGCGGAGGGGAGGGGGTCTGGTGGGGGCTCTGGTAGCGGATACGGTTCTGGGTATGGCTCGGGATATGGGAGTGGAAGCGGCTCAGGCGGAGGTCGAGGGGGCGGCGGTGGAGGCGGTAGCGGTGGTGGTGGTGGTGGGGGTGGTGGTTCTGGAAGGGGTAGTGGTTATGGTTCTGGCTATGGCTCTGGGAGTGGTTCTGGAAGTGGAAATGGAAGAGGCGGAGGAGGTGGCGGCGGCGGCGGCGGTGGAGGCGGTGGCGGCGGCGGCCGTGGCGGCGGCAGTGGTTATGGTTCAGGATCTGGATATGGCTCGGGGTACGGCGGTGGCGAGGAAGACTCGCCATGATTGAACTTGGCCCTCTGCGGTACTGGTGCATGGTTAAGCAAGAAGTTGTCATGTATATATACATACGTAGTAAACTTGATCTGGAATAATGAGAGGCCGTTGTATGGA
Organism: Piper betle; assembly: GCA_033002965.1. Taxonomy (NCBI): domain Eukaryota; kingdom Viridiplantae; phylum Streptophyta; class Magnoliopsida; order Piperales; family Piperaceae; genus Piper; species Piper betle. The sequence continues at coordinate 30,364 of JAURVB010011763.1, read as the reverse complement.
ATGTTTGATTCCACGTAGAGACGTGACAATAAGATCAAAGTTCTCATATATGCTTGCTAAATTTAAAAAATGATACTTTAATGCTTCATTCCTAAAAAATCATAAAGTAATAGGTAAAAAAATCTTCATTACATAATCGGGTTCAGCCCTGGAAGATATTCAATTGTGTATGATGGTGTGGCCGATCAAGTTCAAGGCAAATAATAATCTATATATTTAAGGTAATTTGGAGTGTAGTTTAAGAGTAATGTCACCTACGTCATTAACATTTTTCTACTTTTTCTCGCTTTAAATTTAATTGGCTCATTAATTTAGCTACTTAAATCATGCTTACACGGCAATCTTTTTAGACCAATTACATTTAAGGTAAGAAAAATAAAGAAAATTTTGATAGTGCATAAAGGATTTCTCTTTTTGTAACGGCCGAGATTATATCATTTTATTGAGTACATTACAACCAAGATGGCTTCATGAAGTATCAAAATGAGACTTATAACGAGGATAAAAATGTTTTTCGTCCTTATAATTGTCTTGTACCAGGCAGAGCAGCTATGATGTTGGGCTTACCTGATATGCTTCCGAAGATTAATTTATTATGATTTCAAATCCCTACACGCCCCAATTTTTCTCTTTTTTCCCTAGAGGTCAATGCAAGTCCAGGCATTCTTGTTTCAAAGGCCAGCGTGTTTGATAATTAAGAGTGCCGACATCACCTTGGCCATTGGATTGCTAACAGAGAAAAATAACGTGTAAGAATAGTGTTACATCTCTATATAAGAAGTTAGATGTCTTGAATATATACGTGTTTTTATATTTTCTAAAATGACTAATCATTTTAGAATAAAGCCTATGAACCCATTTTAATATTTTATCTTAGCCAACTCACCAATTATAAGCGTATTCTCTCAACACATTTGTCACGTTAAGGACTAAAAGAGGTATAAACTGTTGATTTTGACCGCGTTTTTAAATAGCCTAAAAGAGGTAAGTCTTAAAAGAGCTAATTTAAGTCCACGTACAAAGCCCACTCAACTTGCACATGGATGGGAGTGTCAGAAGTCTCACGTCTTTATACGAGAAGAGTGGCATCTTGTGTATATGTAGGTTCCTATGTCTTTCAATAAAAACCTGTGGACCTATTTTAAGGAGAAATCATTAAGGACAATATTTATTGGTTCTCCTTAAATAAATAGCTCATTTCCCACATACATTAGTTTGAATTATATATTACTTCCTACTCTATCCTATATTTGCAGTGGAGGAAATCAAAATGGTTTTTGTTTTGAATTTTAGATTGATCAAAAAAGCCAATTTGAGATTTTCTACATTTTGAGAAGGCCGTGCTAGAATCTTAAGATCAATATTATGTCAAATCATTGAGAAAGCGAAAGCATATCTGAATTTACATAGCTAAAGATTTGTAACTTGAGTCTCCTATAACTAAAACTTCCAAGTTGCCATGTTACGATCATTTTGCTCTTCACTGATAATGAGATATTAGAAAAGAAATTATACATCCAATTTAAGGGCCATGACCTTTTATAGGTCTCTAATGAATATACATATACTGTACAGTTTTCCTCATTCCGAATGTGGTTTGTCATAATAAATATGAAATATGTATTCCAATGTAACTCCATACCCTATTAACCAATATTTCTATAAGTCTATTAAATTAATTGCAGTAATAGATCACATAAGTTGACTTATTAATGAGATAGCCTACCAATGTACAATTACATTAATTGTAAGGTCATATATGGAGAATAAATCAAATTATCTCATCCTTGATCCACATATGTTTCTTAAAAGTATACATAAATAAAACTTTAGTGTGCATAAAACAATCTTCGAGGTTGCTGAGAACTAGTTACCTCATCAGTGGCATCTGCATGAGGCTCTTCTACATCATCACCCAATGGGAGTGTAGGGGTATGTTTATCCCGTAGTGATGCAATCGGCTCATCTATAAGACCCTGGCCACATGATCTAGATTTGCATGACCTGTTCCCAGCTCCCACGCTGAATTGACCAACGACCACATATCATATCTACGGTAAAAACACCAATCGACTATAGAAAAACCCTAATTTTAATACTTGAGATTATAGAATTAAATTCAAAATATATCCAAACTAATAATCATAATAACAAAATAAACCCTAATTTTAAAAATTTGCCATAATAATAAACAATAAACACTCAACAATAATTAACAAACAACAACAATCAATGCTATCATAATCATTATTTTAAATTTTATATATGAACAACATTAAAATAAAATTTTAAACATAATCAAATTAATTAGTTTTTAAAAAAAACTCCAAATACCCTAATTTCAACATATATATATAAAATAACAATCATAATCAAAAAATAAATCCTAATTTTAAAAATTTGTCATAATAATAAACAATAATCATTCAACAACAATTAATAATTTCATAATAATTATTTTAAATCTTATATATGAAAGCCATTACAATAAAATTTCAAACATAAATTTACTATGCCACACTTTACTGCATTCGACATTTTACAACCACATTTGTGACCACTAGTCTGGTTGTAATTTAAGTTATAAATTTTTGACCAACTTGCTACTGCACACACTATCACAAATATATTTTTAAATTATTAAATTATGCAATAAAACTTAACGACCAATACGAGACCAAAATAAGCTTTCACAAACTTTGCCACCGGAATAAGGTGACTGCAAAGCGCGGTTACAATGTTTCCAGTCGTTTAACGGTTGCTGAATCATTGATATACTTTGCGACCGGCTTTATGGTTGTAGAACGGCAGTAAAAGTTGCCCATTTGAACACGGTCAAAATGCAGTCACTCTATAGTGACCAGATTTTGCAGTAGTAATGTTCTGGGTCACTGATGGGCAATTTTCTACCAGTGTGGACTGAGTGATGTTTTGACCGACCAATGGGTACTAAATCCACGAAAAATGAAAGGGACACAGAATTGCCTCAACTTCTTACTCTTCTATCAGCCAATAGATAATGATATACATTATTCTCAAACTAATATCTTGATCAATATGATAAATTCCTTCTTCCCTCTCGAAGTCTTTCGTCCATAACCAGAGGACCACACAGCTTTTCGAATGATGAACAGCTAAAAAAAGAGATTTTTAACAGAAAGGAATGGCATAAAGATGAAGCCACAAACAAACAAACTACAAGATCCAAAAGCGGCAGGAAACAATGAGGTCCTAACTAAGAGATCTCTCATCCAAAGGATGATAGATTCGGTTGTAAAACCAGGCCCAATCAGCAACAGCTGCAACACCATCTTGATTCCTATGCCATGCGTAGTAGGCGTGTGTCCTGTTCTTGATGTCCAGAATGGCGTGACCAAAGCTAGCCTCTCTATATGCGGAATAGTTGGGTTGTGGCTCAGTCATGCTGTGTGGGCACAAGAAAGAATACCAATAAAGCATATATGTAAGTGAGCCGTCTTTGTCATTTTTTTTTACAAAGCAAGCCATCCTTATCATGGACTCTTCAAAATCAAGCAAAGGTAAGTTTTTTAACAAAAAGAACTAAAAATATCCCTAGAGTATGTAAGATAAATTACAAATTAATTCCTTTAGGATAAAAAATAATATAAACTTATTCAATCATAAAAATACTAGCCCCTGCATAAGCAAAAGAAAAAGATCTTACTTGTTTGTTAGTCCCTCCAAATTCCCACCATCTCCTATGGTTATGTAAACAGGAGCATTGATGTCTCGGATTGGAGTGCACAGGCCGTTCACAACATTGTACGCAACATTTGATACACGCTCCTACGACATCAACAATTTGGGAATGGTATCACTACATGTTTGATATGGGTAAACTAAAAGCATCATCTACCAAGAAGATTATAACTTACAGATCTTTCATAGGCATGTACATGGCCAGCAAAAACAAGATCCACTTTGTACTTCACAAACCATGGTTCAAACATTACTCTCATACTTTCTCCTTCCATGTAATGGTAATTGTAACTATTGTACCAAGGAGCATGCATGAGAACAATCAACCATGGCGTCTCACTTCTGTTCACCTTAGGGAACTCTGCCTCGAGCCATTCGTATTGAGGGGTGTATTTGCCTAGGTTAAATTTTAGAGATACAAAATATTACTTCGCACATATAATAACCAAATAAAGGGACCAAAAACTTATTTTATGCACAACGTATGATTTAATACCATAGGCAGAATAGGAAGCGAGAACAATAATGTATGCCGAAGCCCGCTTGATGGAGTACCAAAATGGCTTGGAACTGTTAGCTGCTCTGTATGGAACAGGGAACCGGTGCACAAATGGCTTAAAAGGCACTTTCTCACCCTGGGAATTTATGACGTGCAAATCTTCGTTAGCAAAATTGTTGGGTGCGAATAAATAAGCCCATTAGTGTATCAGTTACTTTAATTTTCCTGGTTAATTGAGGGTCAAGGTTGTTAAGACAAAATCGAATTCGTGTAATCACAAAGCGAGTTTAAAGTGTTTCCGTAAAAAGAGTAAGAGGTGCACATTTACACATCGCCTTCCACACATACGTGCACGAAAACAGAACTGATATTTTCCCCGGTGAGAAGAGATATCGGTGGTTTAGCCACCAATCATGTTTCCGAAAACAACTTTCCATAATTTTATTACTCTATTTTTAATAATTTTGCAATTTTAATTATATTTTCAAGAACATTTGCGAAATTAATTTCACTTAAAAAATCTCAAGCAAAAGGAAATTTTGATGCACAAGAAGAAATAATATATTACATATTATAAGAAACATATACGTGTGCTGCGAAGGGCAGTTAATTTATTGTTTACAAAAATTCAATCTACAATTGATATATAAATAACTTTTTTAAAAAAGTGATCATTTGTGGGCTTTGATATTTTAAAAAGAAAAATTGAATATGTTTCATACAGTTTTATTTTCATATCAATGATATTATCAACCACGATGTTTACTTTAGTTATATACTTTTAACTTCTAAGAACAAATATATAGATCAAATAACAAATCTAGGATATTTTAGAATTTTAATTATTATGGTTTTTATGGCTTATTTCCATTACTTTTCCCCTTATCATTTGTTTGTAAATCTTAATTCATGCTGTGTTACAATGAAAATAAAACTAAAGTATCTACTTATGCTTGAATTGCATTTTGCACCTTTATATCACATAGTGCTTTTAAAACTTAGTATAATTAAATAAAATACTACTTGGACTGATATTTTTTGTTTATTGATAATAATATCTACTTAAATTTGTATGTTTACTTATTTTTAATTATTGTTGAAGTGTCCATAGAGTATAACCTTCCTCAACATATAAATATTAATTTGTTAATTAGCATCTAATTGGCATAGGATTTTTACTTACTGATTATAATTTTTAATTATTAATTTTTGCTAGTTGAGAGAAGAAATTAATAGATGACCTAATTCATGACGATCATTTCTTTCTTTTTTTATATATAACAATTGTATTGGCACTTGAAACAAATTATAATGACATTCTTCAACTTTAGAAGTTAATTTAGGCTACAACCTACTCGATTTAGTCGGTTATTATTTGGAATTGATTCGAAATTATTTGTGTTGAAATAAAAACTGATATAGTATTAAATTACTTTTGCTTATTTAGAATTATTATTTGAGCTTATTAGTGATCTAATTGATGATGTTTAATTTTTTAATGTACTGATTATTATTTGAAAATTGAGCATAATTGTTAGTCTGATTCTTAATTTTGAATTTATAATGATCCAGCGTAATGATAGGCCTAAGTCATCTTTTTGACTTGGTTAATAAATAAAGAAAGGATGTTTAGACCGGTCAATTTGCACTATAGAGGGTGGTCAGCGGAAGAAAATTTTCCGTAGTTAGGACTTTGATGAAAGTCATATTTAAATAATAACCATATTTAGGACTTAAATAACTGTTTGGGGAAAACCCAGCCATATTTAGGGCTCTAGTAATAAACTAAACATAACTATTTAGGTGGATAATGAGTTTTAAATCGAATCAAAAATTGATATTTGATTCTCAGTTAATGACGTTTCTTGAGGAGATTATTTTATAATCTTAGTGATTTGAGTTAGTTATTTTATCAAATATAATTAAGATCTATTATTTTCTCACAAATAATAAAAATCACTAGAAAAATCAATTTCAACACTAGAAAATATCATTAGCCTTGATTCTCTCATCAAAAGTTGTAAAACTTTTATGTTTGACATTAAGTTCTCCCTCATCAAAAATTAATAAATATGTTCTGCAATCATCATAAATCAAAGATAAATAAATATTGTGAAATAAGTAAGCAAGTTGAAACTTACTAGCTCAGGATAATAGTCTAATTCATGATTTCCGGCTGTCCATATCCAGGGTTGATAAGCAGCACTTCTTTCTATAAACCTTCCCCAAGTATCCCACCTTCGGTTATCACGAAAAGGGTATCGGTCTGCGTATGAAAGGTCACCCATATAAAGCACAGTTTGCCCCTTAATTGGGTTTGATTCATAATGAGTTAGCGTCGCGTTTGAATCATAACTTTGCCCAAGGTCCCCTGCAAACATATTAAATCTCCGTTATTCATGTACAGGACTCCAAGGGATTATACTCATGTGGATTGTACACTGAACGGAAATTACACGAATGAGGCCACTCCAAAAATATTTATATGAGGATGAAAAGATGGCATTTTGTTTTGAGTTCAACCATGAAGTAGATTAGCAACGTTTTCAAAAGCCTATTATTAAATATAAACCAAAGTCCACAGTTGTTATGTATAATTCTTCATAAATATTAGTCATTAGAGCATCGACCAATATTAAAAACGAGGAACTTCAGTTCTGGACAATTATAAAATAAAAGTGTGAGAATAGGGCATTGAATATTTGGATAACGTGTGTAATAAACGGATATTGAAAACAGAGGGCTTTCATGGTTCTTGTGTGGAGTAACCCATTATCGCATACCACAAGCTAAACAGTACAACTCAAGGCAACTAATTTTTGGGAGTTGTTTATTCGTGCAATTATCTTTAAATTGTCTTTTTTTAAAGTAATATATACATTTAAACTTAAATATCAAGTGACTTTCATATTCATCATATAATATATAAAGAGGTTTTTTAATCCAGCAAGCATATGAAGTGGAGTCAGAGCATCAGCCTGTGGTGTAGATGCAACCTCAGCAAAATGACAATAACTATTACCCAAAAAGAAAGATTGCTCTAAAAGTATATATAGGAAAAAACCGGTCACAGATTCACATAAAAAGGATAATAAAACAAACAAAAAAATTGCTAGGAAGGGACAAAATTACCAATTAGGCCAAAGGAGTATGGAACATCCGGGCCAACTTCGGGTGGTGTGTGAAACCAGAACTGGCGTGTTGTGTTCCCACCACCAATCTGATAGTAATATTTCGTATCATACTGCCAAGATAACAACCATGTGATTAGAAACAGTGAGGAACTAAAACTTCAGAGATATCTTAAAATGTTGTCGACAGTATTTATAGAAGAAATGTAGCTAGATATCTGTCACAGAAGGGGTCCACCTATAACACCATTCATGAATCTATTAGAGCATATTTGGCGAATAGCAGCAAATTAATGATCAAAGAAGAAGTCTACCTCTAATTTCTTGATGGTGCAGTGATGAATATAGCCCGAGGTATAGTTATAGAACTTGTATTTAGTAATCCTTCCTTCGGCTTTGAACTTGAACTGGTTCTCTTCGGTACCATAGATCACGGTGTTCGAACCTGGTTCTTCCATTGTGACCCAAGACACAATCACAGCCCTCCCTTGAGTATCCCCTTGGGTTATATGAACCTGATAAAACAAAAGATGAAACATCAAAAACAGGGAAATCGAAAATGGAACTGCAAAGACTCCCTCCCAAGCATCAAACAATCCGGTGAATGATGGATGACGGCATTCAACAGCACTACCCACCAAGGAAAGACTGCAAATTAAGAAAGAAAATTACCTGCTGGGGAGCATTGTACCCCTTGGGCACTTGAAACACATCGCTGTCTAGTGGCAAGTCGTTGCCTTTCTGGTCCTTGCGTATAAAACTGCTCGTCGTTCCTCCATTGCTCATAAGCGGTACATGCAGCAGTAACACTCCCACATAGAAAACCCAGATCGCCATTTTCCTCTTCATGGCTGCCGACATTCACACAGCTGCTAATTCCCAAAACCAATATATATAGGATTTTGGCATCACTGAACTGGATTGACTTTGGAAGGAGGAGAATATTCAGTGCTAGAAGGGAATATTTCGTTGCCGATCTAGAGTGGGCACTAGATTTGGCTTTGGAAGTTTGGTTGTCATGGACCAGGGAAGATCGATCAAGAGGATGGGAGGGACGGTCGACGTCGGAACCCGTTAAAGAGGTTTATTTGTTTGTTTTAAAAGAGAAGAATTGTTTAAGGATGTTTTCCTATAATAGACAAGCTTGCGTCAACCTAATAAGGCTCGAGTTTTTATTACTCAAGTTCACTCCAAAATGTTTTTAAAAAAATTAGAAAATTAGAGAAAAAAACTGTGCATCATTCTCTCGTACCATTAATTTGATGTAAAACCTTGTAGCTAATAAATTGCAAGGCCGAATCAATTTGAAGCAAATCACATCCACCCTTTGAATATCCTTGTAACAGCTTTACGTTTTAAAATGTAAATGAGTACTTTTATTTATGTTTTTTTAGTTATGCATTTGGCCTTAGGCTCAATATTAGCACCAGTCCACTGCACACTTTTTAAGTTAAAGACCATTAAGTAATGGCATGACCGGACAAAACAAAAATGGTTAATTTGGTTTAATTATAATTAAATTTTGGTTTGTTCAATTTATATCTTTGGTAACTTATTTATGTGCGGGGAAATTTTAGTTCAGAACTACACAAAATCGAAACCAACAGAAAAACCAAAATTTTTTTAAAAAATAATATTTATGTTTCATGTAGTTATTATTAACTTTTTTGTTTTATTTGTAATTTATTTGAAATGTTTATTATAATGTCTATGTATAAAATACTTTTAAATTTGATTACGATGGTTAAATTATATTATAACTTTGTTTATTAAAAATTATAATTATTTTTAACACAATTTGAATGATTTCATTTTTCTCAAAACTGCCTATCTGAACCAAAATATTTTGGTTCAATTTGGTTTAGCTTGAGCAAAATTTTAGATTGGTTCGGTGTCAAATTTGTAGTTGTGGAACATAATTTTAAAAATTTGGTTCAGTTGGCTTGGAATCAAAACCAAATGCTCTGCCCTAAGCTTCTCAAAGTTCTCACCAATTTATGGTTTTCATTTCAATGGTTTTAGTTGAAAATGATAGAGTGAGAACTTGAACACTTGGAACTACTTTTAGAGTGTTGGGTATAAGTTGTAAAAATATCATGATAAGAATACTCTTCCCAAAGTAAAATAATGATAAAGTGAGGAGTTAAAAACATTTTATTTTTAGATGATCGGATTCATCTATATCTATAGAGAGTTTATAAATCTTTCTTACCAAATTATCATTTCTAATCGGTGTTTTACATCGAAATAGATATGATAATCTATTTCTAAATTTAACTTGAAAATATTCTTCATTGATTTCATTGGATTATCCCCCTAGTGTTATGCATATCATGCTCGAGTGTGGTGAGGTGATCCTCCACCACCTTACCTCTGGTCTTGTTCATCATGAATGACAAATAGGAAGCACTTGATGGATTGAAAAACTCTAATACTAATTTGCTAGTGTTTATAAACCCTTCTTATCAAAAGTTGGGCAGCCAGGGAGAAAAGTCTAATTTTTCTTAATAATACACTTTAAGCTGCAGGAGCAACCCGCGCCACCACTCGTGTCATTGACCTGAGGCTCAAACCTACAACGACAATGGCAGTCATCTAGCTGATAAGGACAGTGGCGTCCAAATTCCTTCACCTCTCCATTGTACAACATATGGGTTAACAGTGAGGACCAATTTAAAATGGCTGGCTTTTTCCCTCAGTGGACATGGGGGATGAATGGAGTAGATTGCAGATCACTAAAATTCAAAACATTTTAAAAAAAAATTCAATGTTTTGTGGTGATTCTTTAAATCTCTGAACTTGAAACTTAGACCCGAAAGCTTATGACGCAAGTATATTTAAGAAACTTCTGTTTGATTATTATGAAATATATGCAAATGTCATCAAAATTTAAGTGATCAAACTTAATAAAAATAGTATATATTAATATATTTTGAAGAAAATTTATAGATGCTCATTGCATTTTCAATCAAATTTAATCGTGATTATCATTATGTGATTCACCCGGTGCTTTCACTTATACAAAAAATTCCCTCTTTTTTTATCACTTGATTTCTGAATTTAGTTACAAAATAACTTATTATATTACTTTAAACATGAAATATACAAAATTTATCTATTCTTAATAATCTCTTAATTGAAGTGGATCCTTTCTTAATTGAAATGCGAAAGAATATTTTGGTGATGGATGAGGGTTCTATGTGAAAAGCAAGAACTGGAGATAAATGATGACGGTTCTTAACATATGGCAAGAAAATAATTTTTTTTTAAAAAAAAGATACTTCTAACTCCCTCAAGGGCTGCATATGAAGAATACATTTATAAATTAAAACAAATGAATTTAGTTGAAGAGATAGATCTACTTGCAGATAAATTGTTGTAAGTACTGGAATTTTTCATGAAAAAAAAAGAAGAAAACTTACTCCGAACTCCCTTTGGCGATGAGAAGTACAAGGCTTACTTTTACCGACAAGAGAAGAAAAGAGGAACCTGCAGGTCTTGTGAGGTGATGACTCCAAGAAGAGAAGAGGAAGCTGCAGATATCGTCAGCTGAGCGCGTGGGCCATTATTTATTGCGTTCGACCAATTAAATATCCTTGTAACAGTTTTACATTTTAAATATCCTTGTAACAGTTTTACATTTTAAAAAGTAAATGAGTACTTTTATTTATGCTTTTTTACTTATTCATTTGGCCTTAGACACAATATTAGCACCGGTTCACTTCACACTTTTTAAATAACAGACCATTAAGCAATGGCATGACCAGACAAAACAAAAATGGTTAGTTTGGTTTGATTATAATTAAATTTTGGTCCGGTTCAATTTATATATTTGGTAACTTTTTTATATGCGGGGATATCTCAGTCCCCGAAACCAACCAAAAAACCAAAAATTAAAAAAATAATATTTATGTTTCCTGTAGTTATTATTAATTTTTTTGATTTATTAACAATTTATTTTAGATGTTTATTACAATATCTATGTGTAGAATACTTTTAAATTTGATTATGATGATTAAATTATATTATAACTTTGTTTATTAAAAATAATAATTATTTTTAACACAATTTTAATGATTTCATTTTTCTTGAAACCGTCAATCCAAACCAAAATATTTCGGTCCAGTGTGGTTTGGTTTTGAGCAAAACTCAAAATTGGTTTGGTGTCAAATTTCAGTTGTCCAACAATATTTTAAAAATTTGGTTCGGTTGGCTTGGAACCAAAACCAAATGCTCTGCCCTAGTCAGATTCAATGTTGCCATGTTTTTTAATCTTCTCAAAGTTCTCACCATTTCATGGTTTTCATTGAAAATGATAGAGTGAAAAGATGAACACTTGGAACCATTTTTAGAGTGTTGGATTTAAGTTGTAAAAATATCATGATAAAAATACTCTTCCCAAAGTAATTTCACGATAAAGTGAGGAGTTTAAGAACATTTCATTTTTAGAGTGATAGGATTCAACTATATATATATCATTCTTACCAAATTGGTATTTCTAATCAGTTTTATACTTCGAAAAGGATATGATAACATAATTCTAAATTTTTTTTGAAAATATACTTTATTGATTTCGTCGGATTATCTCCTTCATCTTACGCATACCATGCTCGAAAGCTGTAAGGCGATCCTCGTGGATGCACAAGGCACTTGCTGAAGTCTATACGGAAATCACACTCAGACGAGAAATCCGATAAAACAGTGTTAGACATTGTCAAATCATCAAAAACAGGTTGGATGTTGGCATCATGGTCATCATCGGGAAATGAATTAGTATAAACTAAGTTTGATTTGTCAACAACTATTTCTGGGATTTTATAATAGGGAATGGTTTCTAAGAACTCAACATGGCGAGAGATGTATAGTTTGTTTGAAAAAGGATCATAATATCTACATATTTTTTGTCGGACGCCATAAGCAAGAAAGACACACATGCAAGATCGAGCGGGTAATTTGGTGCGAGCAGAAGCAGGCAAAAGAACAAAGCAAGTGTACCCGAAAACTCGAAGAGAGTCAAACTCTGGTTTAAGATCATACAACATTTGGAATGGGGTAAACCCATTGTGAATGCTACTTGGAACCCTATTAATGATATGAATGGCAGTAAGAATGGCTTCTCCCTCAAAAAGAAGATGGAACATGGGCAGAGAGAGGAAGGGAACATGCACTGTCCATTATATGCTATGTTTAGTTGAGTCACACCATTCTGTTGGGGAATGTAAGAGTGAGATAATTTGCAAGTCGACATCCACTACAGTTAGAAATATCACAAGATTTAACTGGCCCTAAAGCACCAGTAGAAAATAATTTCTCCAAACCAATTTTTGATAAATGACCCAACCTAGAATGCCATAAATAAAATAAAAAATAATCACAACCACATCCAAAGGGAGATAAATCTGGAGAAGCAAGTGTGGCATGCGCAAGGATTCTAGCTCATACAATCCGTCCACCCTGGGTCCATTCCCAATTTGCACTCCATTCCGAGGATCCTACACAGAACATGAAGTAGCAGTGAAGACAACTTGATACCCTAAGTTAATTAACTGACCCATGGAAAATAAGCTAATGATCAACTAAGGGACATTTAGAATTCCATTGACGATCAAATGAGGAAGTGACACTTGGCCAATACTGGCTAAAGGCATGGCTGACCTATTAGCAGTAAACACAGGCTTAGAATGACGAGATGAAAGTGAGTAATGAGACCATGAAAGGTTTAAGGGAGTCATGTGATGAGCGCCAGAGTCAAATAACCAAAGTTACTACTCATAGGATAACCACACGAGCTACAAAACTGAAGTCCAAACTGCAGAACCAAAGTTACTACTCATAGGATAACCAGATGAGTTTGATCAGAAAGAAATGTCTTTAAGTCCATAAGAAAGTCCAGAGGGTAAATCTGAAGTAGGTTGCTCAGTGGACTGATTTGATACAGCGGAAAGTCCTTGACCACGAGGACCTTGTGGCAAAGGGAATGTCAGATTCTTATACTGAAATGTGGAACCACTCCCACTGCCAAGTCCACCGGGGATGCACGAATCGGCGTCGCACCGATCCGATTTCGGGGCCGACTCGGTCGGCCCAGAATCGGGTCGTGAATCGGCCCGTTTCGGCCGATTCCGACCGATTTAACTTGGAATCGGAATCGGGTTTTTTAGGAAATTACCAAAATACCCTAGGTATAATTTTTATTAAATTAATTAAGCATGGGTAAACTGGTAATTTGGATTTAAAAACCTAAATCATACCCTCCCCCGATTCCGCCGCCGCTTCGCTCCGCCGCGCTTGCGCCGTCCTCCGTCCGACCACGCCACCGCCCCCGACTCCGACCTCAGCTCCGCCCCTCTACCGCGATTCCGCCGCAGACGCTGCGACCGCCGCCCGAAGTCGGCTTCCGCCGGCCGACGCAACGCGCCGCGATTCCGCCGCGATTCTGCCGTCCGACCCTCCGCCCGACCGTCCGACCACCCCACTGCCGTCCGACGCTCCGCCCGACAGTTATTAACCTTCTGTCGTCTGACGCTTCCGCCGCAATTCTGCCGTCCGACGCTCCGCCCGACCTTCCGACCACGCCACCGCCGTCCGACCTCAGCTCCATCCGGCCACGCTACCGCCGCCCGATTCTGACCACTAGCTCCGCCCTCCGCCGCAACTCCCACCGAAAATTTGGGTAAAGTTAGATTTTTTTATTGAAATTGAATATTACGATGTGCAAATTGTTATCTATGATGTTCTAATTGATTAATATGAAGTGGAAATTGTGATGTCTAAATTGAAATTTTGATTAATATCAAGTGGAAATTGTGATGTCTAAATTAAAATTTTGATTAATATCAAGTGGAAATTGTGATGTCTAAATTGAAATTTTGTGTGTGCGGTAAATTATGATGTGCGAGTATGTACTATGTGCAAATCGTGATGTGCAAATTATGATGTGCTAATATAGCTTGAAAGTCTTGAAAATTTGCTTAGTAGTGGTTTGATTGATGATGAATTTTTTGATGTGCTAGTGTTGATATGCTAGGGTTTTTTAGGAACTGTAATTGACCGTTGTATTATCATAATTACATACCTTTGTGATTGTTGTATAAATATTTGAATTTGTGTATTTATGTTGAGAAATTATATAATTATGTATTTCAGGTATTTCTGTACTGAGTTGGCAAATTTTTGTATATGACCGATTTGAACCGATTCAACTGAACCGATTCCTGGCCGATTTAGACCGATTCCGATTCCGATTCCGATTCACAGGAAAACCGATTCCGATTCCGATTCCGATTCATGCAACCATGAAGTCCACAACCTCTACCACACCCTTTGCACCGCTTGGGACTATCTTTCTTCCGGTGACCCTTCTCGTGACAATAACTGTACTCATCAATTGTCACACAAGGAGTAGATCGATTTGGCATTGGAATAGAACCATCCTTAACAGTAGCAACCACGAGACTAGAGACTGACGAACTAAGGGAATCAGATGTTGCTTTAATATGAATCTCTTCTGCAAGCACTTCATTTAAGGCAGCTTCAACCGTAGGAAGAGGAAACTTGTCCAGTAAAGAACTCCGAATACTATCAAATTCCTTGCGCAGAACGTCTGTCTCTAAGAGCAATATAAGAGGCAACATTCTGTAAGTTCGGAGGTTCCATATGTGCTAACTCATCCTAAATTACTGTGAGTTTGAAATAGAAATCTTGCACAGTCAAATCACCTTGGGAGAGAGAATGCAAATCAGTGAGTAATTGTAATTCTCTAGCATAGTGTCTTGCAAATACACACTTGCCAAATGATCCCAAGTGTCTTTAGCAAGAGAAAAGTTTTGTAATTGCAAGGCAATTCCAGATTCAACAGACTTGTAAAACCAAGTCATGACCTTAGCATTATTAGCATGTCATTCATCTAGCTTTGTCTCATAGGCAGCAGATAAGATAGCATCATTGGCATGTTTTTATCAAAACCCGGCATTTAATACACTTCCATCAACATATTTCCACAGTGTTCTTCCTTTCAAGAATCCACAAGGAATAATCAATGGATCCTGTCATCTAGGCATCGATCATTTTAATATGATCAAAAGCAACCACAATCAAGGCCATAATCAATTGTGTAGCGACCTGGCCAACTGCAACATGATGGCCTAACTTCTCCCTTCCAAAGCTTGGTTAAATAACTTAAAAATTATTATGCAAATCTTCACAAATAAATTAGATCTTTTACTATGTGGTATTAAACATGAGACTAAATTAGCGGATGATATAATCTACCCACTTTAAAAAATTTCTTCAAAATTGTTACACTTGGTGTGTGTCTAGCGGCCTAGCATATGTCCTATTTCGCTCGTATGCAACACCCTAGCCCACGTCTTTAGTTCATTCTACCATCCAATATCGTCCCAAATTGGGCTCTGATACCAATTGTAAGGACTCGGACCAAGTGTAACATGATGAGCCTATATCATCCCTTCAAAAGCTTGGTTAACTACCTTAAAGATTAATATACACATCACCACTAACAAATTAGATCTTACACTTAAAGATATTGAATATAGAACTAACTTGCGAGATGACAATCTACCCATCTTAAAAATTCCATCCCTAAAATTTTTACACTTGGTCCATATCTAACGGTCTAGCCTATGTCTTATGTGGTTCGTGTTCAACACCTAGCCTATGTCCCTAATCCTTGCTACTATCCAATATGGTCCCAAATTTGCTTTGATACAAGCTCTAATGACCCAACCCAAGTGCCTTGTACATGATGGGTTTAAGTTATTCCTTTAAAAGCTTAGATAACTAACTTAAAGATTATTATGTATTATTAGATATGAGATTGAATTGGAGGATGTTACAAATTACAAGAATAAAAATTAGTAAAATATGTCTCTCTCACTTATATGATACAGATTGCAGCTTGCAAAAGAAACCAAAAAAACTTTAACACCACATTGATAATATGAGGACAAAAAATAATACTCGTTGTAGATGCTATAAACCCAGAGCCATGCTGAGGTCGATGTCAATGTTGATGAAACGAGGACTAAAATAGAAAGTTGACAGAGGCACTACCAAAGAGCTTCATATCTAATGAGATTCATGTCTCATCCAAGCTCTGATACCATGATAGACAATAATTATCTATTCAAATCAGAGAGAGGTTTTGGAATACATTATTCAAGAACCCTAAGAAAAACAGTAGTCGTGTTTTTCATATTCTCTGCCTTGTACAATCTCATATAAATAAACCCTAAATACAGAACTCAAGAAAATGACTATTCTTACCTTATTATAATTAGCATATACTGTACTCTACCGTATCAGAGTATAAGTATAGGGCCTAAATAACATTGCGAATATGTCATGGAGGTTCAATATGTTCTAACATACAAACAATTTCATCAATTATGTTATAACCGAGCATGAGTTGACCGAGCATACATGAGGTATATGAGTTTTATAGTTGCTAATTATTAATGTTGAAGACACACGCAAATAGTGGAGAGGGTTAGTTAAGATTTACAAATGAAAACGGTTAGATCTCATAAATCCTTAGCACCCCAAGGATGATTGACAATGGACAAGTGATAAGCAGTGGTCTTAAAAAGTGAAAGAACATAATAGGGTTTTTGGTTACCATTTTTGTTTATTTTTCAAGAAATTTTAATAACCAATAAAATTTTTGTAAGATTTTTTTCTCTGTTAAAACTATTAAAATTATGTTTGGTAAAAACTATTTTTTAAAAAATATTATCGACGAAGGGCCGCCCATGCTCAACGGGCGGCCAGGACTGGCCTGGCCGCCCTTACTAGAGGGTAGCCTGGCCGCCCCGTGAGCATGGGTGGACCTTGCCGTCCATGAGCAAGGGCGGCTGCCCTCCCCTTGCTCGTGAGCAGCCTGGCCGCACATTAGCAAGGGCGGCCATGGGAAACCCAGCCACCCTTGTGCGCCCTTCTTCCTTCACGATCCACCTTGCCTATCCATTTCGTGGTGATCATTTTCTTTTAGAAAAAAGCCTATCACTTGTTTTTGTTTTTCTCAAGTTTTCTTTATAAAGGCTCTTACATTTTTTTATTTGATACATGTTCTACTAAACATCTTTAAGCCACCTTTTTATTGTTTTATTTTCTACTAAAAAATATGGTTGAAGAACCATATTTAGCTCCGCCCGGGAGCGACGCCGGTGGAGACGCCGTGCATCTCCACCGTCGATCATCCCGGGAATCGACGGTGGAGACGCACGGCGTCTCCACCGGCGTCGCTCCCGGGCGGAGCTAAAATTTTTTCATGGTTGAATAAGTGCAACCATGTGTCCTTTGAGGGAATGGACAATTAAGCATATTAAGATCTAATTGATTCAAAGTCACAAGTAACCCTAAGTTAACACAGTAACCAATAAGACAAGTGATTGAGTCAATTATAACTTGAAAATTTGAATCCCTACGTGAACAAGTAGGCCACCAAGTCTAAATTAATTAAAGTCTCAATTTTTGGCGAACAAATTAAACCATGCAAGGATTTTAATTAATTTAAACGGTTGCTTAATACTCTCTAGTAAACCAGTCAAATATAAAAGTACTTAGGGAGATAAAGGACAAGTAAAGCAAGTATAATATAAACAAGAAAAGGGATAGGAAAATAATACATCACACAAGAATTTTTTGATGATTCAGAATTCCTACTTCACTCTTCTATCCCTTTCATATCCTATGAAGATCTTTTTACTTCATTATAGTATAATTTGTACACATTTCAAGTCATCCACGAGCCTTCTTTTAGAAGCTTTCCACCTAAAACGAATAAGCTTGGACCCAACTTTAGCACCTTAGAGGTTTATAACCATGGAGCTAAAATCCCACTCCTTTTTCAAGCGCACCGAAGAGACAAAATCCCTACTTGCCATCCTCTAACGAAGGAGCCTACTTCACCACTCCCACAAGCCACAGAGCCTTCCCCTCCACAAGTCAAGAAATCTACTTCTCCACCATGAGTCAAAAAGCTTCTCCATTCCAAATTGTCTGTAACTGATTGACATTGTCTACATGCCATAACGAGTACATTGTCTACCTATGATATTATTGATTAAAGTAGAAATATTGTACCATTCATGGATAACTTGCAGTCTGCTCTTAAGACTCCACTTAGATCTCTAAATATTAGCGTGCTCAATGCTGTGTCAGATTCAAAATTTTTGTTTATAGAATGCTTTGCCTTCCATCATAGAACTTGGAGAGACAGGATAAGCTCTAGACATCCAAGGAACAGGATTTGCAGGAAGAATTTGGTATATGTAAACTTCTTATTGAATTCTAACTTCATTTTACACTACTGGAATTTAATATATTTTAACTTCATTAGAAATTTAAAACAAATATTAATTAACGAAAATGTAGTAATCTATAAAAAGAAAAATAAACTACAAAAAGACATAAAATCTAATAGAACACACAACATGCAGAACTATATTAATAACATAATATAACTCAAAGGATTACACTATATTAAAGCAAAACTATTTTAAAAATACATGATACAATGTAAGAATGTGTATAATTAAATTAAATTATAAGTCAAATTCTAATAAGATACAATTTGATTGATGATAATTTTAGAGTTGGTAGTAAAAACATAAAACAAAAAGAACAAGTTGATATTTAAATATAATCAGCTTAAAAAATTAAAAAACGTTGGATTAATATTTATTTAAAAATATAATAAAACCCCGCACAAAGCGCGAATTATAATATAGTTTATCCAAAAAAAATCAAATTAATCTCGAGTACGAAAGACAATAAGGAAGACTCGCTAGATTTAATATATCGTTGGCCTCAACTCCGAAGCAACTAAGAATGAAAACGCCATTAGGGAACGGTTCTCCTTTCCCATCATACAACGTAAATTCTCCCATACGAATGTTTCAAGCGTTAGAAGCCCGGATTTCACCCAGCAAACAGTATCACGGTCCAAATCCATTTGGAAGGTCACTGGTGTCATATTGGTCGACGTCTACATTGGCATCACCATCGGCAAAAGAGTAGAATCGCTTTCATCGCTCGAGTTTGTCCAGGTAGATTCGGTGCTCTGCAACATCAGGAAGAACATCTTCCAATTTGTATCTATTCATCATAGGCATGAGATAGTTCGAGAACCCATTAATATCGTCAGGTTTCATCAACAATGCAACAAGTTCCTGCCTGTCTGGAGGAATACCTACCACCTCGTCGATCTTCATCTTTAGGTCCGGCACACTAACGGTGGACTCGATTTGTAGAAGGAAGAAGATGGACGGAGCCGTGATGTTAGAGATTATAAGGGAAAGAGTCCTAGGGGGATTGATTTTGGTGTAAAGAGTGAGCTTCAATGGACTCAACGTCCATGGGTGGAGGATGCCGACAAATTCGTTGAGGTCGTCCAATACCCGACTTTGTTTGTAATTTATTTCGTCGATCATGACGAGGATCTGCTCGGAAATGGGTATCCTAGTTTTAGTTTGGATGTTTCTCTTCAAATTAGACACCACCCAGTACCTGCCGGGGATGATATAGGTAAGAGGTGCTGCCAAGAGTTGATCGCCGCCGGTGAACATTCTATTCACGGATATGATCTTTTGAGCCATTCACCCTCACCTAATTTCACATAATATAAACGAACCTATGAGATGGCTAATAATTACATAGAACACATAAAACAAGAATGCGTGTGCTGATATATATATATATATATCAAAACAATACAAAAACAACAAATAATTAGTATATGATACAAACTAAACATAAAAATAGCATATGTTGATTAAAACCAATACCAAAAGAGCTAACCACATACATAACTATACTCTACCCATGAATAATTAAATTAACTAACAAATGGGGAAAGATATGAAGCCCACAAATAACCAAACAACATGTAACAACACATGTATAGATATTCCTACAAAGAATACAAATGAACTAAATCTAGTGCTGAAGAAGCAAAACTAAATAAATAAAATGGAGCACTTGGAAAAATCTTACCTTACCAACTGCAAAGAGAAAGTATGAACCAAATCTGGAATTTTCTCCTTGTGGCCACTGGAACTAGTTGCAAGACGTAGGACAGCAATCAAAGATAATTACCTGCACTGGAAAATCAATCCTCTCTCTATTAAACATATCTTTTTTAAAGATAATAATTTTAATTTATATCTAAAATTTGATATTTTATTTTATTTAGAGTTTTAATTTATTTAAAAAATATTAAATATAAATAGGCTCTAATTAGATATCTTTACTTGATTAAATTAAGATTCTTATTTAATTTTAATAATTATTTATAAATACATAATCATTTAATTAAGATTTTATTAGTTTATATGTGTATATCAAAAAATAAAATTACCAAATCTAGATAAATAATTTTCACAACAATTACTTGAGTATAAATTACAATTAATAATATTATATGAAGGAAGTGTACCTTAATTTTGAAGAAAATGGTATTCTAATTTCATGGGTCTGAATCTTTCAAATTGTTATACATGATCATTATTCTTTATTAGTGATGGAATGCTAGAAAAAAATAATGCATCTAAATTCGAAACCATTACCCCTTATATAAATCTCTTGTGATTGAGTCTACGATAAAGAAATAAAATTTATCAACTATAGATAAATAATATACACAACAATTACTTGAATATAAATAACAATTATTAATATTATATAAAGAAAGTGCATCTGATTAATTTTGAAGAAAACTATATTCTAATGTCATGGGTCTAAATCTTCAAATTTTTATGCATGATCTTTATTCTTTACTGGTGATAGAATACTAAAAAATAAACCATACATCTAATTTGGGAACCATTACCCTTTAAGTAGATTTCTTGTATTTGTACATATTTTATAAATATAAATGTAGACCTTCCCTTATTTATAATTTAGCTTAACATAATAAATTAGAAATAAGTATACTCGTCTTTACACACATATAAACTCCATACTTTAACAGATCAAATAAAGAGACTTATTAATAAAATACCATCAATGTACAATTAAATTAAATTAATATATAATACATGACTTTATAAGTTTTTTCAAAGATAATAATTTTAATTTATAACAAATATTTAATATTTTATTTTCAACATCGAGTTTTTATTTATTTATAGTTATTTAAAAGAATATTAAATATAATTTGACTCTAATTAGACATCTTTCCAATGGAAGCGGATTTGTGCTACAATATTCTTGTTGTAGTAGCTTCCTTATTGGCTCAAACAACCAGTTAATGAAGTTTAAAGCTATAACCATGAATATTAGTTAAATTCCTTAAATTGTGGTGATTTACACAGTCAAACAACCGCTACAACACACTTTCATGAGGCCTTTCTATCCAGTTTGGTAGTCCGCATCTTCAAAATCCAATTCTCTTTCCAATATTTATCACTTGAAGTGATTTATTAATTAGATAGCTATTAATATATACTTAAATTAATCTGTGATGTGCGAGCTTTACAAATATTTTTTAAAGATAATAATTTTAATTTATATAAAAATTTTCAGATTTTATTTTCAACTTATAATTTTTATTTATTTTAGTAATTTAAAAAAATATTAATTATAACTTGACTATAATGAAACACCTTTTCAACAGATTACATAAAAAAGACTTATTAATATGATAGCCTTCATTGTACGACTAAATTAATATGCGATATAATGCCTTTATAGTTTTTTTGAAGATAAGAATTTTAATTTATATAAAATTGTTGATATTATATTTTGAAATTAGAGCTTTCAATTATTTTTAGTTATTTAAAAAATATAAAATATAATTAGACTCTAATTAGACATCTTTTATTTGTACCTAAATTAATTGAATTAATTGGTATTTTATGAGTCAAGTAAATTAAATATCATAATAGATTACATAAAAAAACTTGGTAATAAGATAATCTTCAATGTATAATTAAATTAACATATTTTGGAAAGTGGTGTCGAGAAGTATTTTGAAGGCCTCTTTCAAAAAATTTGGGCGAGAACGATTGTTGAAGCGCTTTTAGGAATTTCATATATTAGAAAATTTACGGCGAGAAGTATTGTAGAAACTCTTTTAAGAAATTGTTGTTGCTTTTATATATTAGATTAGATATAGCTGGATATATCCAGATAAGGATCACCTAAAGCAAGAGGGTTGAGAAGAAGGATACCTCTATCTTTCTTCGCCGGGTGTCTAATGAATAGAGAAGGGAATAAAAACGGTTTGATCAAATTAATGAGAGATTAACTTCAAGTTAGTATTCATGGCATTGAAAAATAAAAAACGTCTTCTCACATTCAAACTAGGGCAATGTTAGATAGAGAAAGCTCGGTTTCTCATTCAGCTACAAGCGTTTTTGTGTTTCATCATGCGGTAGCCTAATGGCATAATGACCGGCAGTGGGGGCCAAACAGCCATGGTTGTAAAAATTGGTTGGTGGAATCAGCCGATTTTAATCGGATTGAAATGATTTCACTTTAAAAAAGTATGCAAATCGGTCATAATAAAAATCTGGTTCATGAATTGGCCGATTTAAGCCAATTCTACCCAATTTTAGCCGATTCGTAAAGCGGCCAATTTGAACTTATTCGGAAGGGAAGTGGGGGATAGGGTGGGGTGGCGAAGGCGAGCGGGTAAGGCGGCCACCGGGGGAGGAGGGGAGGGCTAGAGGTGCAAGGTGGGGCACGGCGGGGGTGGGGGCGGGGCGGAACCGGTAGGAGGTGGGGCTGGCAGTGGCACAACAGTTAGAGGTGGCGTCGGTAGGGGTGAAGGTTGGGCAGCGCATGAGTGATCGGAGAGAGAGAATCGAGGGAAGAAATGGTAGGTGGCATTCTTGTAATTAAAAGTTGATTCAACTCTAGTTCGAGTTATAAATAATAACTAACTTCAAATAATTAAAAAATCCAAAAAAATAAAAAAATATTATAAAATATAATACACACCATATCATCAAAATATCATATTCTTTAACTAATAACCTATCAATGTTTACCGATTCAAGTAAACCAATTCATGTTCAATTTTTTATGAATGAGTCTAATTCAATGAGTCCTTTCTAATTCGATTTAACATCCGATTCCAATTTTTGTAACTATGCAAACAGTAAATCAAACCATTATTATGTGCTCTAAAGTCTAAAGCACCAGACAACAACTATGCCATTATATTCCCGTTGCCACTAATTGGGTTCCAAGGAACTCTTACTAAATTTGCTCTGTCTTTCCTACCAGATTGTTGAGAGGTGTGTTTCTCACATCCTCCTTATAGATGTGCTACCTATATAAATACACCTTATGATATTTTTTCCCCTCATTTCCTCCTTATAGATGTGCTACTTTTTCGTTGGGCACTTTCTGACTTTACGTTAACTTTTTAATATTGAATTTTCCCAATTAAGACTATTGTATTTTTTCCATGTATTTCTTTATTGATATTTTCCCATGCCTGCTTTTCATGCAAGTCTAATGATGCTTAAAAGACTCTACTGATTTGTCTGTAATTAATTTTTATAATTCAGAGACTTTTGTAATATTTTAAGAGTATAATTCAATGAACTTCAAACTCTATTAAGCATTTGATATAAAAAATTGATGGGCGGGGCGGCGTCGATCGGTGGCGGCGACGGCGCTAGGGTTTGGGAGAAAAGATGATCGGTGGCAAACTCGTAAATAAGATTTGACTCAATACCGACACGAGTCAAAAATAATAACTAACTCGGAATAAAAATCTTCAAAAAATCCAAAAAAATTAGGAAAAATCCCATAAAATAAAATAAACACCACAACATCCAAATTATATGCACTATAACTAATAATTCTACCCTATAACGCGTCCTAATATATTATTTGGCCTAAAATAATTCTATTCAACTCAAAAATAATGGTCGAACCGACCGGTTCAGACTATAAAACCTTGACTTAGGACACTGGTTTTATAGAGGAAACTGGAAGTTATGGAACTATTTATTTATGGAAGAATATTGAAGGGAAATGACTTAATTTCAAAAATGAAGAAGACAAAAAACATGAGTAATTAACTTTTTTGTATTTTTTTCATGTAGGTAAGTTACATTGGATGAATAATTAACTATTAAAATATTTTATCTTTGAAGTATATGTAATATTGGAGTATATTTTGATGTCAATGATTATTTTAAAGTTGTTATATATTGATTATTTTTTGTTTGACTTTAAAAATTGAGAACATGCTAATTAAATTGTAAGTGGTTTGATATGATTATTAATATAAATGTATAGTTTTAAATTCCTAAATATAAGAGTGACTTTTATCTTTTTTCTATGTATGTCATTTTTTGTTATTTTAGATATTAAATATCAAATTTTATGTATAAACTTAATAAATTTTACTGTATATTATATTTTAAAATTTTCATAAACTATAATATTAGCCTTACAAATATTGAAAATATTATATTATTGATATAAAATATCAGACACTCGGTCGGTTGTTCGGTTTGATAAAGAAATGTCCATGTTTGATTTGTTTTAATTCGGTCGGTCAAATTCGGTCAGTTTTACTTCGGACTTTGATCGGACGGACAAATTCGGACGTCCACGCCCACCCTTACCCCCAAGTGCAAATAGAACAACACTATATCGCCCGGTCAACACATTAATGGTAAATTAACTTCCTCTCCAAACCTCCATGAAACTGGTCTTAAATCACGAAAGATAAAGCCCATATTAAAGGGACTAGGTATCAACAGCAAGTAATCAAAGTGGGACGGCCCAGATAAAGATGGGCATGGGAAGGCTTTCTGAGCCGTGGCTCAGGAAGGCATAAGAGAGAATTTAGGCTTTTAATTACAGTACTCTATTAGACTTTAGGGATCTTATTGTGGCCTTTTCATCTTCTCAATTTATGATGAGATTTAAAGAATGTGAATATTATCAATATAACTCTACTGCAAGGTACACATTTATTTATATATTTAATTTAGTCTTTAGATTTGTGAAGCAATAAATCACTTTTTTTCGATACATCATTTTCTTAAGAAAAAAACATACTTTGCAATTCATGAAAGAAAGGCAGCTAAATAATTAATAAACACACTTAATTACATAATTATTAATGCACACAATACAAACTAGGCAAGATGTTGTTCTATGCTCAACTTATAACAGATAAATTTTAATTTTATACATAATTTTTTATTGGATAATGAGATAAATTATAATAGTTCCATATTTTAGATATAGAATGTGATTGACCTTAAAAATATGTCCTATTTGAATGAAAGGATAAATTATAATTATTTAATTTTTTATTATATTTTTTCAAGATAATTAGATAAACTCTTATTAGTAGAAAATTAGATATTAAGGTTAGCCGGGCTCGAACCTGTAACCTTCTAGAGTGAAAGGTATTTTTATTGACTTTTTTTATAAAATTAAAGTTAACAAGATTCAAACTCGTGACCCTCTGTAGGATGTATTTTTATTGTACTTTTTAGAATTTTTTTGTATTTTGATTAACTGATTCTCTTACTTTTAATCTCAAACTAGTATTAAGTTCCCCCTTTATTAATAATTAAGCAAGGTGTTGCGCCATACACGACCTATATCAGATAAATTTCAATTTTATATATAAATTCTTATTAAATAATGAGATAGGCTATAATAATTTAATATCATAGATATAAACAGTGATTTCTTTTAAGATATATCATATTTGAAATTAAAAATGAATTATAGTTGTTTAATTTTTTTATTATATATTTTTCCAAGACATCTAAAAAGACTCTTATTAGTATAAAGTTAGAAGTTAATATTAGTCGGGTTTGATCCAGTGAGTTTATACCATGAAAAGTATTTTTATTTTTTAAAAATTGATATTAGCAAGATTCAAACCCATAATCCTCTCTAGATGGATTTTTGTTGTATTTTTTAGTTTTTTCTTTTATTTTGATTGGCCAATCAGGATATTTTTGAGTTCTCATTTTATTAATACTTGAGTAGATGATGATGATGATAATAATAATAATAATAATAATAATAATAATAATAATAATAATAACAATAATAATAATAATAATAATAATAATAATAATAATAATAGATGTGTTGTAATAATAACAATGAATCCCACAACTAATAACCAATTACTTCATGCATGTAGCTACATCCTTGATTAGCTTATTATCCAATAGCATGCAATTAATTTGCTGTGAACATACTCATCAACTTATAATCAAATTAGTGTCGACGGAGTACAATTAAGGGGGACTAGCTATATATAATGTGTCGTTGGCCTTTACCTCATAACGACTAAGAGTGAAAGCGCCATTAGAAAGCGGTTCCTCTCTTATATCATACAACGTAAACTCGCCCACAAAAATTTTCCAAGCTTTAGAAGCTCGGATTTCGCCCATCAAAGAGTGAATGGTGTCTCGGTTCAGATCCATATGGAAGGTTACTGGTGTCAGATTGTCCGACATCAACATTGGCACCACCGTCACCGGCAAGAGAGTGGCACCGCTCTCACGCTCTAGCTTGGACAAGTAAACTCGGTGCTCTACGACGTCGGAAAGGACATCCTCCAATTTGTATTTGTTCATTATAGGCACAAAATACGTCAAAAACCCATTACCATCTGGTTGCATCACCAATGCAACAAGTTCCTGCCTGTATGGAGGTATGCCTTCTATCTCGTCAATCTTCATCTTTAGCTCCTGCACGCTAGCGGTAGACTCAATTTGGATGAGGAAGGAGATGGAGAGGGCCGTTCTATTGGAGATGAGAAGGGAAAGAGTCCTAGGTGGCTTAATTTT
The DNA here is from genome assembly GCA_033002965.1 of Piper betle. Taxonomy (NCBI): domain Eukaryota; kingdom Viridiplantae; phylum Streptophyta; class Magnoliopsida; order Piperales; family Piperaceae; genus Piper; species Piper betle. The sequence goes on along the minus strand of JAURVB010011763.1, from coordinate 3,203 downwards.
GGTGTAAAGAGTAAGCCTCAATGGACTCATCATCCATGGGTGGAGGGTGCCCACTAATTCGTTGAGGTCGTCCAACACTCGAGTTTGTTTGTAATTTATTTCGTTGACCATTATGAGGATCTGCTCGGAAATGGGTATCCTCGTTTTAGTTTGGATGTTTCTCTTCAGATTAGACACCACCCAGTACTTGCCGGGATGATATAGGCAAGAGGTGCTGCCATGAGTCGGTCACCACCGGTGAATATTCTATTCACGGATATGATCCTTTGAGCCATTTACCCTCCCCTAATTTCAGATAACATATGTATGAATCCATGAGATGATCGATAATTACATAAGAACACATGATATTTAGATAAGTGTGTCTGTGTGCATCAAAAACCAATAGAGGAAACCAAGATGTAATGTGTATATGATGTAAACTAAATAAAATATATAACATATATCGATTGAAATTTCCTAGAGACAAAGAGCCACCAAAATAAATAGCCATACTCAATCCTCGGAGGAAACGAATCTGCTAGCAAATGGACAAAGATATGAAGCTGATAGATAACCTAACAATAATTGGTAAGATGAAAACACCCAATGACACATACACGAGAGATTCCAACAAAGAATACAAATAAACTAAATATTCAACAAGGAAACTCTAAGGGTCGGTTTGGTGTTCTTATTCGAAAGAAATGTAAAATTTTGAGATAAAAAATTTCCTTGCACAACAAGACTTGATAAAAATTTTACAAAGTAACTTTTTCTCGTACAAAATAAAAAAAATTAAAGGAAATTTTGGGAGACATAAATATCAAAGAAATATTTTTTTCATCCTATTTTCTTACTATCCAAATTTTAAAGGAAATCTTTTAAAATTTTCATATCATTCCAGTTCTACGAAATTATTTTTTCATTTACACTATTTTTATGTCAACCAAATAGACCCTAAAGAAACAAAAAAAAGAACTCGGCAAAAAGATTACTGAACCTATGAACCAAATATGGAGTTTTCTACTCGTGATCACTTGAACTACTAGCAAAATGCAGGATAGCAACGGAAGATTATCACCTGTATAGGAATTAAGAATCAATCTTTCTTTCTATTATTAAATATAGATAAAAGTCACCTAAAAAACTATGCAATGTGTGAAGAACAAAACTAGTAGGTTGAGAATAATTAGGATATATAAAGTGAGTGGGGAATAAATTAACATGGTTAGATCAAATTAATGAGAGGAAAACAACCATGTTAAGTCAAGTGAAAAACAAAAACGCCTTCTTACACTCCAACTAATGTTGAAGAAGGCTCGGTTTTTCTATGAGCTGCAAGCGTTTTTGTACTCTCTAGCCCAGGCAAGTTGCATTTAAGATTTGTGCACCACTTACCACATGACATCTTGTTTCGGTTGCATAACATTATTAACTTTAATTCCAAAAATACCCACTTTTTTTACTCATCCTGATTCGCACGCTTCCCTTACATTGCCATTGCTGCCATGCTACAATTTTAATTATATTTCCCTACACACTTGTTAAGATCTTTTACAAATTCTCTTGAATGTAAAAGTGAAGGTACAAAAAGTTTCCGAGCTGAATTTGATGAAATCACAATTACCAATACTTGCAAATCTCAAGAGATGTTCAAAATGCTCCCAAAGGCTCTAGTTATAACACAAAGAAGTCTTAGGTAAGAATTATGGCCATTATGCCTTTAAAATTGCCATTAGCACTCCCAACATCTATTTTTACAAACTTTGTATGTTATTTGGCTGCTGATCGATTTGTCTATCATTTGCAAAATGCGATACTAACTTGCTGATGTCCTACCGAATTGTTGGTGCTTTGGACGTTCTTTTACCTGCATCTTATCGAAGGACGTTGTGCTACCGATCGTTATGCCGAACGTTTTGCTGAAGGCTTGCCAGTCTCTTGCTGAAATCTGCTCAACTATGATCTTTGCTCGATCACCTACCAATCGATATGCGAATATTGACCAAAATTTGGAACTTGTAAATACTAAATATTTTTCACTTTGAAATGTATACAAGTAAATTTCAAAGCATAACTTAGGAAGTTCAATGAGTTGAATCATCCAAATCTTAGTCTCAACAGTTTACTCCAGATATTTACATGACTGTGTTGGTTTTATCAAGATTTAAATCCACTTATTTAATTGTTTTGTGTATCTTTATGACATGTCATTGTATCTCATAGTTATTACTACGTTGTTGCATGCATTCTTCCTTGCTCATATAGGTCCCACAGCCCGAACCCCCAACAATACAACACATGGAGTAATTAAAATACAACGAAGGATGCAATAAATAACAATTAATTAACAAATTTAGTCAACTCTATTTAATATGTCATTTAACGCAAGATAATAATTATTCCAAATATAATAAATTGGTCTCAAAATATGACTAAAATAGCCAAAGTATCAGTTTAGCAAGTCTCAAAATATGATTAATAAAGTAATAAAATCCAATGCCCACAAATCATATCATGTTCTACTACTAACAATACATAGCCTATAAAACTCAGCCCGCCAACCCAATCTTTTACGTTTGGTTTGTTGTTGGCTTGATCTGAATAACATAAAGTTGGCCCGGTTCGATTGGTCTAGTGATGTAAGGATTCTTCTATGTTATTATGGGCTTGGGGATTGGGCCTGTCCGCTGTTGAGTTTTCTGATCTACCCCAATTGCCAAGTCAACGCCTTTATATGGTATAGATTAGGGTCGTGATTGTACGTGCTTTATACTTGTTTCACCTTTGGTGTCATGTTAGCCTAGAGTTTTGGGTGCTTAGACATGACATTTCAACATACCTTGATAGCCCTAGAAGCTAACCAGAGCCTTCTTCTCCGTTTTTCCTATTTTTTTGTTTATTTTCCTTTTCCAAGCCTAATTTTGGCTCTCAGCACCGCGGTACTATGTGCATGTGCAGGGCACACATGTGTACACAGCATCGCACCCCTCACTTTGGGAGCTCCACAATGGTGGGCACGGGGGTTGGGGTTGCAGGGTTGGTTGCCGCCCCTTTCTGCTACGAAGTACACACTTCTTTCCTCCTCCGTTTCCTTTCCTTTTTGGTATGAAATAAAATATAATAAAATATTTGTTTCAACCAAGATTCGAAAAATATATTGACTAATCTACTTAATTATGATTAAAACTATAAAATTATTAAAACTTTATAATTTTTTG
>JAURVB010011761.1:0-23198 GCA_033002965.1 Piper betle | reverse complement strand
GGAAAATTGAGCAAGCAGTTGTCTGATGATTCTTGTTTCTTCTTTGTAGCCTGTTCTTCAATTTGCCTATCTGAGGGCACTTTGGCGGATATATCAATGCCACCAACGAGGACAAACTTATCAGACCACAGCATCAACATTATTATCAGAAATGTGTTCATTCAGTTAATATTGGGTGCTTCCTCCTGCAAATTGTAGTCTTGTAGAATAACTAAGAAGTGCTCAGTAATAACTCAAATCATTTTTGCCGCAGATGATCTCTTTCGTTGCCTTCTCGACCTCTCTCTTTCGATTTTGGACTTGGATTTGGATTTTGGAGTTAATATAAAGTAAGATTTTCTTGTTAAATGGAGGTGGATTTAAAGTTTCATCGATGATAAATGACAATGATATCGATGAAAAAGAACAGCTCAATTCTACAAAAATGAAAAAATAGTTTACATATTTAGTTTATAATCAGAAATTTATTGTTTTATTTATCCTGTCTATATAAGAATTTCAGTCATTAACATAATGGTGCAGTGTTACTTTCTCGGTCTTGATCGTACGTTAGTTGCCTTCTCTGTTTCTAATACAATTGAAAATAAATAATTAATTAAAATTTATTCATAAAAAATAATATTTAAAGTAAGTCATTTTACATGTTTGTGAATTAATTATTAAAAACTGATAGGTTTTTATTTGAATAAAAATATATTTCAAGATTCTTTTATAATAAAATAGCAATTGGTGCTCAAATGTTCTTATATAACAATGGGTTCGGGTTGGATATGTATCGGATATGACTATATCCAAATCTAACCCGAATCTGACCCAAATCTTAAGGTTATATCCAATTTTTTTACAATATTCATATCCGACTCAAATTCGCATAACTCGTATTGGACTCGAGCCCGATCCAATTGATTAAAATAATATAAATAATATAAATTTTAATATAAAAATAGATTAAAATAATAAAAACATTATATTAAAATATTTCAAAATATAACTTTATAAAATATCACCTATTTGGATCTAATTCAAGTCGGATCATCCCAAATTTTTACCTGATTTGAATATTTTTTAATATATTATATATCTAAAAAATTTGAACCTAAATTTAATCCAAAATTGTTTCGGATAAATGAGTTGGATTTGAATTGAATTTGCCAATTTCAAATATTCGAACCCATCCTTAATTAAACGAGTGCAATGAAGGGTTATACTACTATAAGTCTTATTAAATGTAAGAGTGGTTTAAACCATTTGCGCATGTAAAGTATGCAAGATGTTGCGTCATGTGTGGCTGATACGAGATAATTTTAATTTTACAAATAAATTCTCATTTAATAATGATATAGACTATACTAATTTAATATCTTAAATATAAAATGTAATTGACTTTAAGGATATCATGTTTAAATGAATAGATGAATTGTAATTGTTTGATTTTTTATTATATTTTTTAAGAAATATAATAATTTTTTATCAATAAGAAATTAAAAGTTGAGGTTAACCACGTTCGAACCTGCGACCTTCTATGGTAAAAATTATTTTATTTTATTTTTTAAGAAAATGAGGTTAACTATATTTGAACCCATGACCTTTTAGAGGATATATTTTTATTATATTTTTTAGATTTTTATTACAATTTGATTGGATGACTCCCCTACTTATAATCTCATGACACTAATGAGTACCCTTTTTATTAATCAAGTAAAATAAGGGTCGAGTCAACCATAATAAAAAATAATGTTTTAGTGCCCTTGCTAAATTTGTCGTACGACCACTCGCAGGACCAATCAAATATCTAGAATGAGTCGTATCAGCTAGATTTCAATCATCTTGTAGCTAATTTTGGTCAAAGATGAATGGGAATGGCTAGATTTGGTGTGGTTGGATCAAAAGAGATTGCTGAAATTGGTCAAATCTCCATGTTTATATTAACTCTCTAGTTTTGTACCACAAATTTAAAATTTAGGGTTTAATAAGTAATTGAAAGGGTAGTTTTATTATTATTGAGTGTAAATACTTATAAAGGTGTTTGGTTGTAATAAAAAAAATTTTATAAATTTTTTAGGTAATTTTACCACAGTTTTTATTTCTTTATATTTTTAAAAAGTGGCATAATGAGAAAATTATCTTTTCGGAAGGGAAAGGAGAGAGACAAGCGTTAGAAAAAAAAGACCGAACTTCTTTTTCCCAACATTTTATAAAGCTTTCCAAAAATACTATCTATTATTTTATATTTTGTTACCAGTTTTTATCATTTATGATTATTATTTTATATTTTAATAATAAATAGGCTCAAAACCACTATTGCATGAATCAACTGATTCCGAGTGGAATCGGCCGATTTGAATCGGATTGGCAGCGTGGCGATCCGATTTTAGGGCCGAATCGGTCGGCCCCGAATCGGTGCCCAATTCGGCCGAGTTACCCAGATTCTGACCAAGTTAACTCCGATTCGGAATCGGGGTAAATCGGAAAGAATCGGTTTTTTACATAAATTACTAAAATACCATATGTATGATATTTATTAAATTATTTAAGTATGGGTAAAATTGGAATTTTTATTTTAAAAACCTACCCACTCGCCGCCGACTAGGCTGCCGACCGGGCCTCCGAACGGGCCGATTCCGGGCGCAGGGGGCGGGGCGTGCAGGGGGTGGGCGGCTGCGGCGGGGAGGGACAAGGCAGGCTGGCGAGGGGAGGCGGGGTGCAGCAGGCGCAAGGCGAGGCGCGGCGGGCAAGGGCGGGGTGGGTCTGGGGGGCGCAGTGCGGCGGGCGTAGGGCAGGGCGGGGTTGGTCTAGGGGGAGGGGGCGCGGTAGCGGCGGCGGCAGCAGGAGAGAAAATGCGAAGGAAAAAAATAACACTCGTGGTATTCTCGTAATAAAACTTGACTCGTGTCTGACTCGAGTTAAAAATAATAACTAACTCTAAATAATTCAAAAAAAATCAAAAAAATATTAAAAAATATTATACACACAATAATATCAAAATGACATCAATATCTAATTTTTATATATTTATGTTATGAGTTATTAAATTATTATATATAACCGATTTGGACCTATTCAGACCGATTCAATTGAACCGATTCCTGTCCAATTTAGACCGATTCTGATTCCAAATCTGACTCCATCAAAAACTGATTTCGATTCCAATTCCGATTTATGCAACCATGACCAATTCAAACGCCCGGTTCCTAATTATGAACCTTTTTTTAATAAAATTAACGTCTCAGTTTTAACGCCGCCTCCGTGAGAAAACGAGGTCGGTCATTCCCGGTCTGGTTCACGGGGTTCTCCTCCTTCCCTCCCTTCTCACCTATCTCCGCGATTTCGCCGGTTTGAAAGCGAGGGAAAGCCATGACGACGCAGGCCGGGATGGGGCTCTCCAAGGTCCTTATCGTCGCCGGTGCAGGTAGTATCTATTTTCTTCACGGTTTTTTTTAATATTTTTTGGTGTGTTTTGGTGCGTTTTGGTGCGAATATGTTGCGGTTTGATGGTTTGTAATGTTTGTGCGGTTTGATGTGCGCAGGGTACACCGGCGCGATTGTTTTGAGGAATGATAAATTGTCTGACATATTGGCGGAGCTCCAGGTGAGTGTTCTGTTATTTTGATTTTTTGTTTTGTGATTTGTTGGGGTTTGTTGTGTTTGTGTTGGTATTGTGATTGTGTTTTGTAGTTGATTGTGTTATTTTGTTGTGGAAGTGATTGCGTCAAAGAATGGGGCTTGATTAGATTAGATGGTGTGGTGCGGTTTGTTGAAATTAGGGGTTGATGGTTGTGTGTAGTGTGGATGTTGGATTGGTCTGAACAACCTAACTTCATATGCTATGCGTTATGTTGAAATTTTGATTGTGCTTTTTTTTTGTGTATGATCTGGAGGCACAATTGTGATCATAAGCTATTGAGTCTCTGATCTGACACTGTATTGCAATAAACAATAATTCATCTCAGAAGGGTTTTAACGAGCTCAAAGAGGTGAAATTCCACTGATAAATTGAAAAAAGAATTGAAAGCACCTGTTGCTATGTGAATAGAGGAAGCTATACAACCATAACCCTAATAACGGGCTTCCTAATTTTGATAGCGATAAATTATGGAAGTTGCAAATAAATTCTAAAATATAAAATATAACATATATATATATATATATATATATATATGAAAATTTCTGTTTAAGTCCTGCATTATTTTCATTTGTTCTGAAGATGTGCTGTTGGCATGAGAATCTGACCTATTGAAGCATCATCATAAGTCTATTCTTCAATGTATTTATAGTATACTAGCTTGACTAGATTTAGTTATTGAGCAGTAGAAAATGGTGTTATGCTTTTGTAGTTTGTTTGTGATCTAGCTTTTGATCTAATGCTATGTAATTATATATTGGACTAAATTTTCACGTGCCTAAGTTTTGGGTTATTGGAATCAAAGTTTGTACATGTGGTGCTTCAATCAATAGGATTTTTGCAAAGTGTATGTCATGTTGCTATTAACTTTCCTGTCCCTTCACTATACATTTTCCCTAAAGGTGTTTGTCTCCCCAAACCTGCCAAGAAATGAGAATAGGCCACTATTTATATAAATGATTCTGTGATGGGAATGGTTAAACTGGTAATTTCAATGTTAGTTGGTTGTGGACTTAGTTAGGAAATTCACTGCACATTTTTTAACTAAATTTGATGACAGTAAGTACACAGATCATATTAAAGTAACTGCCACAGTAGGTACTTGATGTGGGTGAACTGCTGGAGGTTAAAGAGCGTATTGTGGGTATAGTTGGCAAGGCCAGCCATTGTGTTCACTGGGGGAGATACAGCGGTTTAGTGTAGTGACTCCTCTAGTTTGCAGACGGCAATCCCCTCTTTAAAGCTAGTTTTCTTTGAGTTAATATGACTAAAATAATCTTCTCCAAACAAATATTTACAAAAGCCCTGAAGTTTTTTCCCTCTCTTGGATTTATTTATTGTCGTGCTAGTTTTATACTAGTGAAGGTGCTTTAATTACTTACTGTTCTTCACTTGTTTGCTTGATGCAGGCTCTTCTGAAAGGCAAATCAGGTGATGAGCGGGGTTTGGACTTAGATCTTGCTGCTCAGGTAAGATGAAATAAAGTAAAAAACTACTTCCTAGAATTTATGATATATGGCTATGAAATTGTAAGGTGTATGATTTATGACTTTTAGATTGTCGGCTAACTTTGCCAATACTTCTGGATTGCCGATCCTAAACCCGGATAAAGAAGGGTTGGCGTCAGAAAGGGCATCTGGCCATCAAAAATCTTGTCATTTGTAATTGCATGGATCTTAGTTTAGGGTCCACACCCCAACATCCTTTGGGTACCAGGTGTAAGAAGAAGAAGAAGAAGTTTGTTGGCTATCACTAAGAATGGTCGCATGTGGGTTCCACTTGTGGGGCTTTGGCACTCAATGTCTAAAGTTTGTTTCTTTGTTGTAATCTGTTCTAGGTTCGTCGATTAGCCTTGGAGGTGAAACAACTAGCCACATCAAGACCAATAACTGTTCTCAATGGAGGTTCAAGTGAATCAGGTATCCTTTTCCTTCTTTGGTCATCTTTTAGTTCCTTGGACCAATTTTAGGAATAGCATATTCTGTGTATTGTCAAATGGAAATACTTACAAACATAGCTCGACCCATGGATGATAAAAAGCTTAACACCTATTATTCTTTATTTTTCCTTTTTGAGAAAGAAGAAAAATGAAAGGTTGTCTTATTCAAAACCCCATTTATGACAACCTATCCTGCCACATCAAACCTTGGAATGCATTGTTTTTACATAGAGAAATGTGCTTTCATATTTCTTAACCTTAAATAAAATGGTTGAGGGGATGAAAGGTTCCCTTAGAGGGTACTCTTGCAAAAGGTCCGCTGGTGAGGCCCATAGCTCAGAGGATTAGAGCATGTTGTTATGAATCACAGTTTTGGGTGGTGTAGGTGGGGAGGGGGGCAAGGGAGGGGCGGCTGGCCGGGATGGGTTCAAATACCTCGCCAATTTTGTTTAATCGATTTAAAGAAGGCCTCAATAGTAAAAAATTATGTTATTCTTTGCTTGAACTAACCTGTTCTACTGCTAAATCAATATCTGTTCTATGGTTTCTCAGGTGTAACTTCCCTTGTACTGCCTGCTGCAGTTTTGGGTACTGTTGGCTATGGATACATGTGGTGGAAAGTACATATGGCACCAACTGAGCCTTATTTTTTATAGACACTCTTGTAAATATACATCCGTAATATCTTGTTATTCTCATGGTTTCCAGGGCATTTCATTCTCTGATCTTATGTATGTAACTAAGAATAACATGAAAAACGCTGTTGCTAGCATGACAAAACATATGGAGGATGTGAAAGGGGCACTTGCTGTAAGTTTGTTCCACCATATTTTCTTTCAATGTAATGTTAGTGGTAACCATACGAAAATTTTAGAGAAAAAAGATGCTTCCTTATATTCTTCATCACTTAATATTGTCCGCTGTTAGTACTTAGTGCCTTTCCTTCCAAATAGAATTCTCCCTGTTTACGTTTCTTGTGTATTTTAGAACAGTCTTAACATGCCAATTTGTTCTTTGGCTCTTTCGGATTTGCACTTTAAACTTTGTTTTGGGTTTTCTTGTCATTTATGAAAAATAATAAAAATGTTTTTATCCCTTGATCAGGCTGCAAAAAAACATTTGTCTCAGCGGATTGAGAATTTAGACCTGAAAGTGGATGAGCAAAAGGAGATGACAAAAATGATTAAGAATGAGGTATGTCTTGCATAATTTTTCCTTATGGGGAGCATGCTTTCTTATATAGTTATTTTCTCAAATATAGGGTTGACGATATTGTCTGTATATACCCAGAATATACATCAATGATCTGAAGTTCATATTATGTTTGAACTACTTTACAACTGTAGGTTTTCTTCTGCATATAACTAGTGTTTGCCTTACAGGTTGAGGATGCTCGTGGGGATATTAAGAATATAGGACTTAGCATAAGCCTCATCCATGATAATGTTTATGGGTTGGTATGTTACAAATTAAAGACTTTTTGATACAAAGCATTAATGTTCACTCTTGGATATTTGTATTTATTATGGCTATATGTCATTCTGATATCCAGGATGGTAAATTGAACAAATTGGAGGACAAACTGGTGAGCACTTGTAAATTTGTTTTCTATTGAACAATCTCAGATTGCAGATCTGAGTTCCAGTCTCTATTTCTGAGGTGTGACTGGCTAATCACATCACAGCTGAATGTATATTTCTATTATAACATGCATTTTCTGCAGGATATTACAACAGCGGGCGTATTGCGGCTTTGCAAACTTGTTGATGGAAACGATGAACAAATATTTGGATATTTAAAGGTTATGTTAATTTACATCTTTAAAAGGCATTGCAAGTGGCAGTTAATAAAATCACTATGCGACAAATGTAACATCATATGAACTCAGGATGATATGGGTGCTCTCTATTCAATTGACCTCTTTTTAACACAGTTATCCAATTTAACTCGAAAATGGTTTTGGTTTTTATTGTGTCTTTTGATTTTGATGATGGGATGATGTTGAGAAGGGTTTGTTATTTTATCACTAATTTTGCCACAAATAAAATGTATGATGTTATATGAGAGTAGGATAATATGGCTTTGATCAGTAAATGCACACTTGTTACCTATTAAGCATACAGTTGGTTGACACGGTTTCCACTTTGCGGGTACTAATTCTTGAGAATTTTGTGAGGCTTACATTACTGATTTCTGTTGCTTACATGGGACTGCTTATTGGTTTGCATGAATTGTTTAATAGTTATGCAGAGTCTATTTAATAACTACCATGTGTGAAGCTCCTGCTTAAAATCAATTCTCTGACTGGCTATTGATATGGCATCCAATTTGTGAGTACATATACGGTTCAGTTCTTGGGTATTTAGCTGTTCCTAAGAAGATATCTTGACAGTTTGATTATGAAATCGTCAGTTATGGCTGAATTCTTTTTCTTACTGTGCCACAAAGATCTGAGTGTGAAGAGACAATTATGATGCTTTGATTGGCGTAGATTAACGAGAAATATTTAATGCCTTGAGCATGTGCCTGGAATCGCTAGATTGATCATAGCTTTAAGTTGGCATATGTCGACTTGACTATTGACATTTTAGTACTTAAGTTTAGGAAATCTGCAAGTTCTGTGGCAGCCTGGCAAAAGTTCTATGTTGACCTTTTCCCTACATTCATGCAGACACTGCAAACACCAAGGCGATTTGCAATTGATTTTGAGCAAACATCAAATTTTAAGGTGCGTTTTTCACTTGATACTGTGTTAGATGGTTCCTTGTTCAGATCCAGTCTGGTCTGTATTTGACAGTCCTTTGCTGCCAGGATATTACAAAGCTCATACTGTCAGGCCCTAGTGATGCTGTCCGATGTGATGGCATTGTGGATAGAACGCCAAAACCTGTTACCAGGTTTGCATCGAGTGCTAGATAAATGTTTGATATCATTGTCCAGTTTCGAGTTGGAATAGTGTTGTGACTTATTTTACACCTCTCCTATTCAATCTACATTTTTATAATAAGATCTGGTTGTGTACAGAATGTCCATCAAGTGCTGACTGCCTCATGAGTGTGGTGGAAGTGGAATTGCTTTTTCTGATACTTCTGAAGCAAAAGCTCTTCCGAGTGAAATATACTATTTTATTCTATGGTTTCATGGTTTTTTTTTATTATCAACGGCCGAAGTTGATATAGAATAATTTTTTGTGAAGGCATTGTTGGTGACAGCGGTTACCTTTATTGTTCTCATCCACTTAATTCTGATCTATACATGTAAATACACTGTGACCGTATTAGGGGCATTACCATGATGTCAAATAACTTCCGCAGTTTTGACAGTAGTAAATGCCTTGCAGTTAAAGTATCCATGCTACTTCTGCTTCTTCTTTTTCTTAGTGTCTTATTTTTCATGTGCTGCCTTGCTTGATTATGTTATGATTTTTAATGTTTTTAATGAACTGGGCTATTCCCATATCTATGGTAAGTCAAATAACCTCGCAACATTCATGCCAATGAATCAATGCTTATTCAATGAAAATGGATTTGCGGAATGCTTGCCTGTCTTTCATTTATAATGTGAGTAGCTCTTATCAAGCTATAGTTTTTTGCCAAAAATTTAGATGTCAATTCGGCTTGTTTAATCATTTGAAAGCTAATATTTGTTTGACAAAATTTGTTTGTATTTATAACATTATACAAGTAGCCATTAACAATTGCGATCAGACACGTACGACACTATTGTTATCTTTTAGTATAATCACTTCATGTTTGGTCGTTAACGGCAGTTGCTGATCTTTATCTGCTTGATTGAACATTGCCTTGTTTCTTCTGATGTTTCTAGCAATAAACCAGAAACGGTCGTTCCCTGTGGATAACTATGTTTGATAAGGGTTTTTTGGTGTTTGTTGGGGACGTGTGCATGTCATGTTCTTATTTTTAGTAGTGTTGATGATAAAACGCCTAGTATTTGTGTTTTGGAGTTATCTGATATCTCAAGGCATTTCCCACTGCCAGCAATGAGTTTGTTCTCGTCTTTCATGATATTGCTTATCTCGTTAATTAGCTTATTTTTTATACTTGGTTTTCATTTTCCAATATCTCACCAACCTTCCGGCAATTTCGATTGGTCTTGTCCTCTTACATGTTTTAGCTAATTCACTGTTATTTGTTTCTCCAACAGTTACTTCATTAACAACACAGGTCACCTCAGTGCAGCGCATTGCCAATATATCACATTAAAATCCTGCTTCCTATCGAGATTGATGTGATAAGTTAAGTAATTCAAGTTGCAAGAACCAATAACATTTCTTTCACTTGATGGCGTTCATGTAAAATATTGCATTCACTACCTAACACGAGATGTTGACCGAATGAAAACCATTGGTTAAAGTGCAAATAATGGTTTGCGAATAGTATCGGGAAGTAGATTAATTGCATGCATGAGCAAGTATTAACGGATTAGTCTCGATCGCTCTCTTCTAAGGAGCTATACTCATTCTAGTTTATTGTAAACTCCATAAAAAATAAGATAATATTGGCCGGCGCAATTAAGCAACTTGGGAATTCTCGGCTGCTATGTCTTTTCAAGGCAAGCCAATAAGTTTACCTATAAAACCTTCTCTTCTAATGTTCTCTCACACTTTGTAATTTGTATAATATACCATGGGAAGCGCCTTGGAAGGCAAGGTTGCTGCACTGATTGTGCCCCTTCCCGCCCAGGGTCACCTAAATCAGCTCCTCCACCTCGCCGGACGGTCGATCCCCGTCCACTTCGCTGCTCCTGCTGTCCACAACCGCCAGGCCCAAGCCCGAATCCATGGTTGAGCTCCAGACGCAATATCCGCCGTCCATTTCCACGATCTCCCCTTCCCATTTGGCCACACCACATGGCCTGATCCCTTGGCTAAGGTCAAGTTCCCGGCTCACCTCCAACTGGTATTCGATGCTGCAGTGACTTACCTTCTTGACCCGGTGGCCGAACTCATTCGCAAACTTTCCGGTCACTGCGCAACAGGTGGTTGTCATTCACGACTCCCTCATGTCGTTCTCAGCCGAGGCAGCGGCAGCCGTCCCCAACGCCGAGGCCTACATATTCCATACGGCCTCTGCTTTCGCCAACTTCTTCTTTAGCCTAGACTCTATGCCTAAAGAGACACTCCCCAATAAACTCAAGCAAGAAGTATTCCCTTCCATTTCATACACAAGTTGCTTCACACAAGAATTCTTGGATTTGATCCAAATTCAATTAGAGAAGGCGAAATTTGATGTTGGGCATATCTACAATTCATGTCGTCCAATTGAGGGCGCATTACCAAATAGCGTGGGCCCTCGCCCATGGGCTCCGGGGCCCTTGAATCCCATTTTATCCAAGGTTGATGCTTCCTGGACAGCGGACCATCCATGTATGAATGGTTGGCAAACAACCGCCGAGTTCGTCATTTATGTCTAGCTCGGAACGATGTCGGCCATTTCTGATGAACAAGTCCAACAGCTGGGCATCGGACTCAAGAGGTCCAAATACCGGTTTCTATGGATCCTCCGGGGGCGGACGGTGGAGATGTCTTCTCCTGTGGAGGCGGCGGGTGTCGATTGCCCGATGGGTCTGTAGAAGTGGCGGGAAAAGGCATGGTTGTGCAAGATTGGGCACCACAGCTGGGCAACCTGTGGATTCATGAGCCATTGCGGATGGAACTCGTGTATGGAGAGTTTGTCCACGGGTGTGTCAATTGCTGCTTAGCCATTGGCATCCTACCAACCCCGAAATGCCACATTGATGACGGAAGTGCTAAGAGCTGGGGTGCCGGTCCGGGATTGGTCACGGTGGGAGGCGGTGGTGACGGCAAAGGAGGTGGAGTCGGGGGTGAATCGACTAGTGGGATCACCCGAGTTTAGACCACGAGCAAGTCAAATAGGAGTGGCTATTCAGAAAGACCTTAGACCTGATCTTGATTTATTCATCGCTCAAATTACTAGATCGTAAAGTTATGAATACATGGTTGTGTTGAAATGAATATTGGTTAATGTTGTATTTGAGCAAAAGAAAATAATTGTTAGCTTTGCAAAAAGAAAAGAACAAACATTGTATTTGCAAATGAAAATATTAGCGTAATGCCTCATCTAAAAAGAATAAGAACGAGTAAATTTAGGAGCAATGTTAAAATTTAAGCCAATTTTATTAATTTGTATCATCTCCATAAACAAAGAACTCAATATTTGTTCACATAACCAATCGAACTTTAAATCGATTTAAATATGACACCTTTTTTTATACTTTTTAGTGAGTTTTTTTTTCCAATATGTTCTATTATTTACTTTTTATTGAGTGCACAACTCACTCCATATATTAAACTAGTTTATTAATATAAAGTCCCACCAGTTTCAGAGGTTTTTCGTGTGGGACCTTTATTCACCAACTTATCTATGGCCCCCTTAAATATATATTTCCATATTTACTCTTCATTACTCTCTCTATTTACATCTTGTAACAATTAATATCTCCGTTTCATTCCACCTAACCCAAGCCCAGTTTGGGTCAACGACGTCCGAGGTTTGAACCACAACAATTTCCATTCCTTAGAAAGAACCCCTCACGTGCAAAATATTTACTCATGCCTCCTGACTTATAGAATAATAGCTTACATTAACTAGATATGCATCAATATGACAAAGAGTCACAGTGGATAATTTATTTAAAATACTTAAAAATAATTTTCAGGAGGTTCAAATTTAGTTTGAGGTGTAAGTAATGGAAGATTATTGGGAAGGATCAAATAAATGTCAAATGGGTTATTATTTCCATTTGCTTATTAATTTAGGATGAAAATTATATATTTATAATAAAAGTATTTGAAAGATTGTCCTCGATTTTGCACGGGTTTATATTTCAATTTTTGTTTATTTTAACAAAAACATAAGTATAGCATTTATAAAAATCACATTTACACACCATGTTCTCAATTTCTAGTATATCAATAAATATAAAAATCAAATCATTCATTTTCATTGATATATTTGGTTATAGAGTACTCCTACATCCCCACTATAAACAGAATTCGACTTATAAAGTTTGTATTGTAAATTTCTTTTCTCTTTTTTTATTAGCACATAGTTGTAGGAGAAAATTGAAAAAAAGGATCATAGGTTGGTTTAAATCTAATTATATAAGTTTTTGTTAGTATTTCTTTTGTCAATCAAATAAATTAAATTCGGTCTCAAACATTTCAAATAGAATTCAAATATTTTAACATTTTGATATCTTCACCCATACTAAATTTTGATTATAATTATTTAAATCTTGATAAGTTTGTTTATTTAATTTGAACTTGACTCAGAGTAAAAGTGGAGCGAGTTTGTGCTTGTCAATTTGTGCCTTTTTAATTCAATCTCGACTCAAAATTTGACATTTAACTTAGCAAGTTTAGGGTTAATTTTAGAGTTAAAAAGATTCAATTAAGAGATAAAAAGTGTAATTAAAATAATTTACCGAAAAAAGAAAAGGAGGGAAAGCGAAAAAAACAAAAAAAAAGGGCGGCTTGTGGTTCAAGTTTCAAAATTTCAACTCCCAACCCATAAACCCGGAAAAAACTCGCCGCCTTATCCTCTCTCTCGATTCCCCGAACCAAATCTACACAATCAATCTCCCTCTCGTTCGCTCTCTCGACCAACCCCCGACGTCGACCACGAACCCTTCGCCGGCGACGAAGAAGACGACCCAATTAGGTAGTCCCTTTCCGCCTTCCCTTCCCAATCTCCCACGTCTCCAACCCCTTCGCCTCTCGTAGTCGCCGTCACTCGCTCGGGGTGAAAACTAGGGGTTTTTTTTCTGTATTATGGTTGGATCGGCTTGTTATTGTGGTTGTGTCCTCGTCCGCGAGGCTTTATGGGATTTTGCTTCTTTTTTTTGTTCTCTCATTTGTGTCGCCGAAACTAGGGTTTGTTTTTGTTTGTTTGTTAGATCTGTGGCTTTTTGGGCATTTGATGGTTCTCGGCATACTTGGTTATGATCCCTCTTGAAATTGATGGCTTTGTTCTGGTTGGATTGTTGACCTAATATGGTTTTGTTTTTATAAATGAGAATTTGGAGTGGATATGGTTGTTGTTTTGTTTTTAGAAATTGTTGTTGATGGGTTTTTGTTTTGGGTGTGGTTGTTGGAAGGGTGGTGTTGGATTGGGCTGATTGGTTGTTTGTTTGTTTGTTGGATTGCTTGGAAGGAGTAGGAGATGGCAGGAAAAGGAGGGAAGGGGCTTTTGGCCGCGAAGACTACTGCTAACAAGGACAAGGACAAGGACAAGAAGAAGCCTGTTTCCAAGTCCTCTCGTGCTGGTCTCCAGGTATTACAACTCTTTTCCAGCGTTGTTTATACCGAAGATTTTGATTAGTTGTATAGCTTTATGGAGTTTCACCATGAAATGTTGATGATTTGGTGGTGTTGTTAATGTGATCGAAACAATTTATTTCAAGCTGTTTCAGTAGTTAGTTCTTTGGTAGAGTTGGCTGTAGTTGTGTTTATTTCTGTGTTAGATCATGATTTTTACTAAATTTTAATTTGTCAAGAGGTTTTTACTTGTGTTTATTTGGTCTCTGTAGATTAGCTTTTTACCGGTGAAAAAAAGAATGTGTTATGTTGTATACCTTAGAAAACTAGGTGCGGCTGACTTCTATTTTGAAGCCTATTGTTGGAAATATACATCATAGATTAGTTTCTCGATATGTTGTCAATGTTGATAACTTCATCAAGATATTGAATTGGACTTGTTTTTTATTATCTCTGTCTCTGGCATGTTGCGTTTCATGAAATATCTAAAATGCTCTGGTGTTTTGAAATTAGTTTCCTGTGGGTCGTATCCATCGCCACCTGAAATCCAGAATTGCTGCTAATGGGCGTGTTGGTGCTACTGCTGCTGTTTACTCCGCGGCAATTTTGGAGTACCTGACTGCAGAAGTACTGGAGTTAGCAGGCAACGCCAGCAAGGATCTGAAGGTGAAGAGAATCACCCCAAGGCACTTGCAGCTTGCCATTAGGGGAGATGAGGAGCTTGATACTTTGATCAAGGGTACCATTGCTGGAGGTGGAGTGATCCCTCACATTCACAAGTCTCTCATCAACAAGTCCTCCAAAGAATAGAGCTTGTCAGACTCCGTCACTTTTAAATTACTCTGTTTATTTAGGGTAGATGTAATGCATTATTTTGTTTTCCTTGTAAGTCTGCACTTGAATGCATAGGTTCCTGCTTTAGCTCAGGATGAACTGTGCCATCCATAGAGAGGTGTGTTTATCGCGTGCTTGTCATGTCCATTCTGCGCTTGGTTTATTCCCTGGTCAAGTGTTGTATTTCACATGATGGTAAGTTTGAACGACCAGATGGGGCGTCTGGAAATTTCATTTGAAGGTTAGTTATGTGACTTGATGTTGTTCGCTTCATTTGTTTGATGGGATGGTTGTTGTCTTCTCTTATCAGCCATTGATGCCATGAGGTAATGCAACTTTGTGCTTGTGTGTGACAATGGTGAAGTTCCGAGAACATCCTTTTGTGTTCTAATTTTGCTTTAAAATATGAGGACTGGTTTTACAATCTACCATTAGAATGCCTACTACACTAGAACCACTAAATTTGACTTCAGAATATGGGACTAGTTTGCCATCTACCACTAGAACGTCTACCTGATCAGAGCTACCGGAGGCCCATATCCGAGCCATTTTGTCTGTTGAACGTGACGTCCAAAGAAATGATGAAGAAAAGAAAATGTCACCTCACGAATAGCCTAATGCACGATTATTCTACACCCTACGATATACTTCCTATTTTTTTTTCTCCAAGCTGCGTATGTTTACTAAATTTCTGATTAAACATTAGGGGAGTATTACAATACTCAATACAATAATGCAAAAATCTCTGTTAAGGCATAGAATCATTCAACCAATCCCAACAAAAATACATAACATGAAATTCGGCTAGTAGGTGAAACCATTTTTGCCAATCAAATGCACCAAACACTAAAGTGGAGAGCACACCTAAGACACGTTCATAACCTGAATTGATTGTAGCATATCAGAGACTGCAATCACAAGGTCTCCTGATTTGATCATCCCTCTTGATTTGAGCAGTGCAGAAGGTCCGGTTAAGATTGCTGTCCATGTCATCGGAGAAATTCAATCGGAAGGGAATGAGTCCCCACTCAAGATTCAGGCGTCTTCGAACAGATGTTGTGGTTGTGAAGGCAAAGATGGGGCAGTCTGGCTGGCAGCGTGACAAGAAGGATGCCATCTGTCCTGTCTTTGTGTAGACAAAAATTGCATCGACTCCTAAGTTGTTTGCTACAAAGTCACAAATATTATAGTTTAAAAAGCTTTTTATCACTTTAGTGTAAATGATTCAAATCAATAAACAAAATGATATTATAATGAGAGAAGGGATACAGTTTTTGTATGTGCCAGAATGACAAACAGCAAACAGGGTTAATAGGTGTAAGGTGTGATTCAGTGATATTATCAGATTTCTAGATAACTGGTAAGCCATACAATTTGTTTAAATAGGTAACTTCCCTAGTTACGATGCCCACTCTAGAACACAGTGAACAATGCAAAAAACTTCTTTAAACTAAAATAATCAATTTAAAAACTGACTAGCTTATGTAACAATACTTTCTCACATATTAAGGAGACTAGCCAAAAGAAGAATACCATGTAACTCGGGGGTGGTAATACTTTGTATAAGCTTAAGATTGCAAAGTGAGAGTCCTTACCCATTTTAGCTGCAGAATTGCAGATTTCCTCAGAGATTCCATCAGAAAAAGAAGAAGAAATATCTGGAAGTTCCATTGTTTCATGCCTTTTGGTCTCTCTCCACCATTTTTCAATTCTTACGCTGACACTTCTAAGTGCAGCCAAAGCCTTTTCAGGATACTGGCCCATGGCAGACTCACCAGAGAGCATCAGCCCATCAGCTCTCTGCCTTACCGCTTCAGAAACATCCGCAACTTCTGCTCTAGTTGGTGTAGGGTACTCAATCATGGACTTCAGCAGCTGAGATGCCACAATGACTGGTTTATTCAGCTCCCTGCACGTTTGGACAATCTTATGCTGGGCAGAAGGAACCTCTTCTAATGGGATTTGGGCACCCAGGTCTGCTCTTGCCACCATGGCACCATCTGATGCACGAATAATTTCTTCCAAATTCTTCAAAGAATCAATGCTCTCAATTTTTGCTATTACGGCAATGTCCCTGAATAGCAGCATAACCCTCATTGTCACTCTCCAAATACCATTTTATTTACGGAACAGAATGGTTAAATCAATGGGAGAGAAGAGTAAACACACTGGGATCTTGCAGCAATATAGCTTCTCAGATGATTGATAACTTCTGCAGATTTGACAAATGAAATTGCAATAAAGTCCACATTTTCTGCAATACCAAAATCAATATCCAGCCAATCCTGCAAAAGCAAATACAATGAGGCGCCAAGGAAACAAAGTGCTGTTAAATTTTTCAAGTTCTTTTCTTTCATCTCCAAATTAATAATCATGTTGAACAAAGTGTAGGAAGCAAAACACCACAAGCATGATTGCAATAAGCATCATTACAAAAAATTATATAACTTATATTTGCAAAGAAAAAATTTGGAGCTGAAAATAAACCATGCATAATAACTTATGGAAGAATCCCCCAAAAAATAAAGATAACAACCAAAATTGCTGATAACACGAACTTGAAAAATAAGTACTCAGAAATATTAAGAACTGTAGTTGGAAGCAAGCCTTTTAAATAGGAATATTAATTGCTGATGTAAAATGTATGTAGAAGAAGGAAATTTCAGAGAAATAATGGCAATTCCATTTAGAGGCATGTTTCACTCTTTCAGATTCTAATACGGAGGCACATATAGACCTTAATTTGTAAAAGACCATTCACTCTCTATGAATGTACTAATAAATTGCCTATCAGATACAATGTCAATAATTGTTTTTTCTTTTTTAATTATGTAATAACAGCTCGTCAAAACTCTTTTCTAATGACATTAATATTACATAAAATATTTCTTTCCCCTACCATCATCAAATAAAACCAATACATTTTGTACATTGACGGTTTTTCACATTCAAAGTAGTGACGGGAAATTCGCAAGTAAAATACTCAGAAGTGGACAGCTTTTACAAAATTTCCAGCATGTTAGCCACAAAAGACAATGAGTAACAAGTTGAAGGGACAGAAAATTATACTCAATCGACTGTACCTTAGATGATATCGTTGGAAGCATGGCATTTCTTTCCTGCACTAGACTGCCATTTCTCCAAAAAGTCAAATTAGCCCTTGGTAGCAACAATCCAGTATCAGTACAGAGACACTTAACATCTGGACCAATTTTTTCAATCACTTCAAATCTCACCATTCCACCATCCACCAGTAAATCATCTCCCACTTTGACATCTGCATCATAGATAACATTTCGTTGCAATGCTCTTTACAAGTCCAACCACAAAGATGTGAAAGAAAATTTCTAGCTATGTAAAAAATTGAACATTTCGGCCGAACATACCTTCTGTAAACCCATCATAGTTAACTGTGATAGTACGTTCAGGAAGGTCAGAGTCAAAAGCCCGCACAGTGAATGTCCATACTTCACCATCCTACACAGAACAGAATACTTCATTGTTATCAGTAACCTATATGGCTACCTATACTCACCTTTAGCAACTCCAAGAGTGATGTTATCAAATATAAACGTAAACCAAATTCATTATTTGCAGTAAAAACTCATTTCTTTGCATAATTCAAATTAAAAAAAGACACTTGCTGCTTCAACCATTGCCTCAGCTCAATGCTACAATTTTAACAGTAAACAGTCTTACATTTAGTCGGGACGAGCATAAAATCAAAATCCAATAGACAGAAAGGACACTTCCAATGTCAACATCACCCAATTTACATTCAGCTCAATGGAACGGAATCGAGCCATTCATTTACATGGACCAAGATTTGAAGGCCTTATTTGAAACTTTCCAATCAATTTTCATACTAAACAATCTCTCCTTAGCATACCCAGCACAGAAACTGATCCAATAGAACATTGGATCTATCAATCTTTCAGCTCAGTGATCGCAACTGAGTCATTCAATCTCATAGATTAGATCAAGATAAAAAGGCTTTAAGACTTAAACAATTGTCTTCTTAGCACACGACCATATAGAGAAAAAAACAAATCCCAAGTCCTCAACAATGCATCTTCCATGCAAAGAACCAAACTTTAGAATGAATAATCGATGTATGACAAAATGCAGAAACAAAACATCAGCTCAAAACCAGAAAAACAATACCTCGGCTTTGGAAGATGCGGCGCCGCCGAGGTCGCCCATATGGATCTCGCTCCCCTCGGTATCCATCATGATCGCCACCGCGTACCCCTTCTCCTCATTGAGCCTCCTCACCCTCCCAATCACACCCCGGTGCCACTCCCGGGTGCCATGGCACATGTTGATCCGGGCCACGTTCATCCCGCCGACGGCGAGCGCCTCGAGCTGGTCGAACCCGCAGGTGGCGGGGCCGACGGTGCAGACCAGCTTGGTGCGGCGGGTGGAGCGGAAGCCGTTCTCCTTGAGCTCGGCTTCGGTGACGGCATCGACGTCGATGGCGGCGGCGCCGGCGGAGGTGGTGTCGGCGGGGGAGATCCATTGGCGGAGAGGACGGAGGCGGAGAGAGTGAGGAAAGGGCGGCGGCGGGCGGGAAGGAGTGGGAGGTGGGGGAGGCGGGGGAGGGGTTGGTGGTGGTGGGTGGGGGTGAAGGGGAGCGGTGAAGGGAGGGATTGGGCGGCGGCCATTGTTGGAGATGTGGAGGTTTAATGGTGGATTAGCGAGAGTGATGGAATGGGGCGGGGTTTACAAAGGAGATGGAATGGGCTTTTGGAGGTGTCGCCGAGAAGACGACGAATGATTATTAAAATTATCATTTATTAGTTTTAACATAATTAATTAAAATTAAAATAAGAATAATAAGTACATGGATTGACGTAAAATATTTAAATTTTTAATCTTTTTAATAAAATTTTCAAGGTTTAATAACTAAGACCAAATTTATTTTTATAACCTATATCTCTTTCTCTCTCCCATGTATCCCGAGGTTTGGAGGTAAAGCTAAAAAATTTAGAGGTAAAGCTAAGTGATTAGCAAAGCTTATACTCTCTTATGTATCTCAACTGATGTATTATAGTTTTGATTTACCCGATGTCCACACCACACTTTTGTTGAGAGAGACCTTGTGCCCACTCCCCAATTTTAAATTTGAAATCCTTCCTTTGCACATCAGCTTAGCTTTTCTAATGATCTTAAGTCACCATTATTTTAATTTGGATCAATTTTACCTTCTCAATTGCCTCCTTGACTATTTTTTATCCTACCGTCACATATTCTAACACTCTAACTAACTAACAGAAAGGTGAACTAATACGATTTCCAATATAAGGTTTTGAAAGGTATCATCTTTATACTAACTCGATGAGAATTGTTGGAATCAAATTCAACCAAGAGAAGATGTCATTTTCTAAGTAAGACAATCGAACAAATACCGTCACATATTCTGACGACTCTAACCAACAGAGGCTTTGAAAGGTGTCATCTTTATACTAACTCAATAAGATTTATTAGAATCAAATTCAATTAAGAGAAGATGTCATTCTCCAAGTAAGACAATCGAAAAGTATGTTGAAGATATCAAACATGATTAAAAAATGTCATATTCAATGTAATTTTTGTAGGTGCTTAATCTAAATAGGATGAGGTGGAAATGAATATGTAGATTGCACCAATGATTATATACGATGATAAATAAAAAGTATGAACTTGGTTAAGTCTTAAATTTCATATCTTTTTTATATGTAATATTAGGATACTTTAAAGTTTATAATATAGATTTTAATAATAGTAAAAAAATAATATACCTAATTAGTTGTCAAATGCATGTTTTAATATCTAAGCAATGTCTTCACGTGGCATCACTTTTTCCAACCGACTGACTCCACTTCAGTCGTCACCACAATTTTCTATTTGTTTGGTATAGAATTGTGGGGCCCATATGTGAAGTCGACTACCGGGTCCATCGGTTGGACCCACCTCCGTCGCTGCGCTCTTTTGCCCACCAATGATTCCTACGGGCCAGGGAAGACACTCGTGGGAAGCTAATCAGAGTTTTGGGAGAGAGAAAAAACAAGTATTAAAAAAGTGTTTTTTTTCGTATTTTTATTTTTTTGATTTGTAAGAAAATGAGAGAAAATTTTATATAATTTCAAAAAACTCCTCACAATTATTTTATATAAAAAGTACAAAAAATGAAAGAAATTGGGAAATGATAATATACAAAATTTTATTTCTTAACTTAACACACAAAAAAATTAGAAAATTTTTTTTCTTTTTTCTTTCTCACGACTATTTTTTTCTCACCATCCAATAAAGAAGATTAAAAGTTTATTTTCAAACATGGGAAGATCATTATGCCCGTTTACGATTTTTGTTTGATAAAAAAAATCAATAACACAAATTTTTTCAAACAATGATACATATAATTAACAAATATATATTTTTACAAAACTATAACATCGAAACAAATGAAAATTGAATACAACTTGTATAATATTTTAAAGAACTAGAAGGACTCTGCATTAAATAGTTAAGATTGATAAGTCAATATGTCACTTTATGAATCAAATTTATAATTTAATTTTAGTAATATATATATATATATATATATATATTATAGTATGCATATTAATTTTTCCCCTTCTAACTTTTCTCTAATTATATTTATTTTAACAACAAAAAACCTTTCAGATGTAAAGATTTAATTTTTTTAATTTATAATATCTAGACGTTGGTAATTTTACCTCAACTTAAAATCATTAACACGTGAATATAAACAAAACTTTATTCTTGGAAACATAAAATACAAATATAATGATAATAAAAAAGATATAATATGACAAGTAACATGTAAATTAGTATTATTTTTTATTTATCCATGGTCTTCAAAAGATAATTGTAGTTGACTAGAGGAAAAACTACCATTAAAGAGGCATCACCTTGAGCATACTGCAGCCATTTGTTTACAGGGATAGAGCTTTCTCATCACATCTCCAGCTCACAATATCAGTTTCCTATGCATGTTTAGGCAATTCCCAAATTGAATAAAATGAATAAAAGAGGCCCCGCGTATGTTTAACATTATAAATAAATAGAGGAAGAATTGTGGTGTGTGGTATCCTATCCTCACCATTGCTCTGTGTTTTTTGATTTCATAACTTATATGAGAAGACACTTAAGCACCTTTGATTCTGTTTTTTTTTCTTTGGTGGTGGTGGAAAATTTTTGTTGGGGGGCGGGGGGGGAGGGGGAGATGATTCATGGTGATGTTTTGGGGATATTCTTTGGGAATTTGGTGAAATGGGAGAATTGCTTGAATGGCTCTCGTTATTTTTGCGCTTTCGTTTTAAGAATTCTTCCTACTGGCTTATGTTTTTCAATATTGAATCTTGAACACTTTTAATATATTTTTCTTTAGTGATATCCTATTCATGTTATAATTTGATTAATCCATATTAAATTCATTGGAACAGCTTGTGTTTTTCATGTAAGATGTGAATTATTTCAAACCTAACAGGTTCGGGTGTTTTATGATTCACTTCCTCTGTCATTTTTCACTTTCGGATACTAAATCTAGATTTTCCAAATTCTTGCTTGTTCTATAAAGTTTACACTTACAATCATAATCTTTGTCTAGCTCCATAATTTTTATCTCGACCTCCTTGAAGTCCCTTGTATGATATTAGTTGTTGCTAATTTGTGTTATGAAGTGATAATCATGTCAATAATAATTCATCCCTTTAAATGAGCTGCAATTTTATGTTTGTTCAAACAAATGGTGTAGAATGGGGAACACTGACACCTATGGATCATACACCTAAGAGGAATTGGAGAGGGAGCCTTACTGGCCATCTGAGAAGCTTCGAATTTCCATTACTGGTGCTGGAGGTTTCATTGCTTTGCACATTGCCAGGCGTTTGAAGAACGACGGCCACTACATTATTGCCTCAGATTGGAAGAAGAATTTGCATACGACAGAGGACATGTTCTGTCATGAATTCCACCTTGGTGATCTTAGGGTCATGGACAATTGCTTGAAAGTCACAAAAGATGTAGACCATGCCTTTAATCTTGCTGCCGATATGGGAGGTATGGGTTTCAACCAATGCAACCATTCTGTGATCATGTATAATAACTCCATGATCAATTTCAATACGTTTGAGGCAATGGCGTTAAGAGGTAAAAACAGTCAAAATCGTACCACTCATCTATCATGTATGTTTTGATTTTCATTGCCTTGAAAACGAGTTTTTTTTCACATTTAGAAGTTCTAGGGTTTTTGTTAGTGTCTGATAAATTATATGAAACTGCAGATTTTTCTACGCGTCCAGCGCTTGCATCTACCCTGAGTTTAATTAGTTGGACACTAATGTGAGTTTGAAGGAGTCTGATGCATGGCCAGGAGGGTATTCTCGGATCTTGTGAACCTATAGTTTCATCTTCAGTTCGTGATATTAAATCAATGAAATTGTATAAAATTTAGCTGACCGTAAACATTCACAAATACCCTCAAGATGCATATGGCCTGG